>VMBQ01001783.1:0-60131 GCA_007657795.1 Dreissena rostriformis
AAATTATACATTTCTCGTTGCTAAGAAATAACCTTTTAATTAGAAAGGAAACAGACGGCAAAAAATATACTATGTTTATAGCTGTTTTCATATGCAAGTAATCTTCAGATGATTAAAAAGGTGCCTAGATATGAAATTTAACTAAAGGCTGCTGAAGTTATTAATTGTCGAATGAATATATATGTGTGTGAGTGATAAGACATGCAATTATCATTTTAAGATAATATATGTTTACAAAAACAGACAAGAACACACAACGACGTTAGCCATAGCCTAGGCGTATCATTAAATCTATTATTATACCTGACCGCAGTGATGTTGTCATAACATATTTTCAATTAGTTTTGTTTTTATTGTACTAGCATTGCTAACAGTCTATTTAAAAACTACGGAAAATAATTACGCGTGCAATGATAATTTTAATTTTAATAATAATAATATATTCACACATTAAATTTTGTATTTCTTATATTATCGACGATATAAAAAGTCATACATATCATACAATTTAAATATAATAATATTCTGAAATTAATTTTTGCCTATCGTATTTATTTTGATGATGGATTACCTCAAACGTATGGCAATTTAACGAACACGTTACAAAAACGTTAAAATTGCCGTATATGAATAACGACATTCGATAACAATTATATGGAGGACAACTCTTGTTAATTTAAAGTAGTATGCAACAAACAACACTTCTTATAACAAACGCTTAAAACACAGTAACAAATATACAATAATTAAACATGTGGTTACCGCTTTGGGACTGGCTAATTGCCCGTGTTGTAAACAGGCGTATACTGCAACCATTCAACTATACGTGTATGTTGTTAGTTATAGTATTATTCGTTCAAATGGTTTGTTCGTGATATACATCAACCATATCAACATTTTTTTTGAATGAGTAAACCTTCTCATAAAACACGTATACATCATTATTTGGATTAATTACAAAAGCTAATACAAGCATAATGCATATATAACACATGCGTTCTCAGATATAATCCATGCATCTGGTTTGTTGTTTCAAGTCAAATGAAATTATAACATTATGAGCAACATATTAAGCATGTTTGTCCGATAATTTTTCCTTTTTAAATTTGACCTTCCGACATCAAGAAATCCCGCATAGTAATAAAACAAAACGCTTCCGACATTTAATTTCCAAATTATAATACTTAAAAGAAAATATCGATTCGTTGCTATGTTGCTGATAATTCAGGTGCATGCAGTAGAACAAGTATTGTACTTTGCTATAAACAATGCTGTTTTAATTAACCTTATATAAATAGACGGCGAAGCAAATCGATAGTATGTTAAACTTAAATGTTTGAACTTTATTCGCATCCGCTTAACAATGTCTACTTAAACAACGTGTACATAATTTAAAATAGAACTGTACTCTACGATACTTCTATCGTCCAATCTACGTAAATGGTATTGCAGTATGATGATATGCTTCATATGTACACACTATTTAAAACTGATACATCACAGATGGTAAAGAGAAACTGAGGCCAATACATGTTTGAAATATTTAATAAACGATACGCTACCTGTGAAGTTGATAAAGCGTCCTTAAAAAGTATAATAGTACTCCAAACTTAACTATGTTTAGGGGAAAATCCTTGAAAAATTCACAACTGGGACGTTTCGCAATGTAATTGTAGAATTGCTATATCTGATTGTAAGACCAAATTAAATTCCGTTATATTATTACACGTAGGGGTATTTCTATATGTTATGGTTTTATCAATTGAAGCTTTTTGATTTTGGTTGATTTCTCTTAAAGTGCCAGTTTGCGTAATAGATCGTTGTTTTGCATATAAATCGTATAGCGAGAAATAAACGTTACATAAATTCATTGAAATATATTTTTTATCGAGGTTGACATCGAAAACCTGGTCAAAATCGGTTTTGAATCGATAAAATAATATATAAATGATCATAAATACATTCAATAGGCGAAAATCATTGCAGCGTTGCGAGCTATCCAAATTATATCTATATTTAGCTTTCATTATAAGCATATAGACGATAAATACATAGCTTCAGCAAAAACGTACCGTTGCAACTCAGTTTCCGTCTGTTACAGATGTATTTGCATTTGTTCTTACCTTCTCTCCGCTAACTTCGCTCGTATCCGCAATTTGGTTTGTTTAAATTTGAATTACCGTGTCAATCATGAATATTAATTAGGTCGTTTTCGTACTTTACCGTACTCGACCCCAAAATAAAAATCGCTATAGTGTTTGTTTTGAACCGATTTCAACCAGATTTTCAGTGATATCCTCAATAAAACACGTTTTCTGACGATTCTGCCCATACATATATCCGCGAACTGTCACTTTTGAATTTACATATATTGGGAAATATATCGCAAATATTTGAATACCATTGACAAATTTTGAGTGCGTATGGGAATTGAAACCGCATCTCCAGACAACAGACGGGTGCTCTTACCGCCAAGCTAATGACATTCACAATTTTAACAGCCGGTAATTGTGATAGTTACGAGTGTTTGCGATGGGAATCCGGAAGCAAAATTGATCGGCTAGTTTAGACCATGAAGTAAGTTCAAATCACATATCAATTATGAAAAGCTGAGAAACGTCCTGTTTCAAAATTGTCTATTGACTAACACGTTGGACTTTGACAATGTTTCGACAGTTTTTTTCTCAGGTAGATATACAAAAGTCTCATGTTTTTATAACTTTGAAACTATAGTTGTCAGTTTTGATATTTTCTCAATATTTGACGATTTAAGCTTTAAGCTTGCGCAAAAAGAACAATGTTTTAATGCAAGTTGTTTGTAAAACAAACTTCTAGTGCCTAACTTATCATCATATTGACTATACTTATAGTCCAGGTTCGAATGTATAATATTACATAAGGGCAGTGATAATGTTTATTATGAAATGACTAGCTTAATTGTATAGGAACAGCCAGTTAATGGCAAACTTCAGTATTAATTGTACGCCTGAAACGTATTACAGCTTCGAACAATGTAGAGAATAAATTGATATCAGATATGAATGTCGCGTTCGCACTTTGACATGCATAACGAACACGTTATTTTACTTTTTTGTAATGAGTTCAGACCATCATATTACACCTCATTTAAAAGTTCATGAGTTCATGTCTTCCTTGAACATGTCGGGAAACAATCAGATTTTCAAAGACATACGCGATGGCAAATGGAATAAACGGAGTTTTATATAATTCTCATTGCCTGCTTTTTATATATAGTCTCACATGACAACAGTTTGCAAATTATAATGTTTCTAATACATCGCATTATGTCCAGTCATGCATCGAAAGCTGAAAGAAGCCAACTTGTTAAAACTTGGTTGAACATAGTCGCAAAAAGAATAATGTGAAATATTAAATAATAAACGCTAATCCAGTGATAGAGATGAACAAAAAACAATACAGTCACCAGTTTGATATGGAAATCACCGATTTGGATGTATGACAAATGTTAATAAATGGGTACCACATACATTGTGGTTCAAATCAAAAGCAAGCAAAATATAACCTGCCATTTAATTCATAATGTTTTATCTTGAGCATGTGTGCGTTATATAATTCATAACACCAGATAATTACAGAAATTGCATACAAGCACTATGAGTTGTACATATTCAATCGTCTTTCTCCGTACAAAATGTGATTCATTTGAAAAGATAGTTATCATACAATAATTATATACATCAACATATGAATAGTGGTTGGCGACAATCTTATCATAACATGTGGCAAGGTAACACGAACACAAATATGGATAGTGGCTGGCAACAATCTAACCATAACATGTGACAAAAAAACAACAACACAACTATGAAAAGTGGTTGGCAACAATATCACCATAAAATGTGACATGATAACACGAACACAAATATTAATAGTGGTTGGCGACAGTCACGTCATGACATTTGACATGGTGCCACGAACACAAATATTAATAGTGGTTGGCGACAGTCACGTCATGACATTTGACAGGGTGCCACGAACACAAATATGAATAGTGGTTTATAATTATCTCATAATTACAGTTGACAGGTTAACACTCGCATGCGTTGTATAATGCATCAACTCAAAACTAGTATGCTGTTAATTAATAGCTGGTATACGGATTAATTGTGAAAACCTGTAGCAATTAAACAGTGCTACTTCATATCTTTGTAATACAGTGCTTATTAAAGACACATCACATTACAATAACATTAACAGTGCAGTCATTAAATAAATAATACATCTTATCAGCGTTTAGTATAACACTTTTTTTTGTTTTGACAATCGTATTAATTAAAGAAACACCAAAATTAGTAAATTATAGCTCATTATCATGAGAGTAGCTATTGTTGCCATCAGCAAGTATCACACACTATAGATAGTATGAACTGTGTTTAATGCATGTGAATAGGATAAAGCTGTACCGCATATTTGTGCATGCAGTTCAATGCATTGGGGAACATTCAATTTGTTGTTTTTTTTCCGAAGGCTACAATATACTTCGTCTCTATCTTGTAGTATTGCGGCTTTATATGACGTATGAAAACAACTATTTACAATAACTAGTTACAAAGAGAATCGTTATAAAAACGGTAAATACGAATGAAGCTGCACTTATGGTGTGTCTTGCATTGTACATCACCTATAACATAAATATGTTTTAAATGCTGAAAGGCTTTGCTAATTATGTATATTAATAACAATACATACCGTTTGTATTTAATCAAACGTTAAGGATTTAGTACTATAATAGTTACTGTATTGCAAAGTGATTTAACATTGTAGGCAATGTGGCTTCAGTAAAGGCCTTCACATCTAGAGAAATACTTATGTATGTAAACGTTAGTTTGAATTATGCTGAGTTCAAAACAAATTAGCTGAGACTTCTCTCATACAAAACAGCAAGCGTATCAAATTAACCCGCAATCTGAGCAATATTATTCACAAAAATGAGTTGCACTTTCTAAACAAAGACGGTTCCAGCGCGTTACACCTCCATTTACGTCTGGGCATATAAATCAATTGTGTGGGGACGTTTCCATTAAATGTATTATATGTTTTAAAATATGCATATATAGGCTGCAAGTATCTTCATGGATGTACAATAGTTTGCCATTGCGCAATGTCGGTGTTAGTACATCTTTATAAATCCACTCATGTATGTTTAACAGAAACTTTATTATTCATTTTACAAATTCTAAAATTGTAAATGGCATTATAAAACTCGATTACCGATCAAAATTATAGCATCCTCAGACTTACTCGTGTATCGTTCGTAATCAATTCAAGTGCAGTTTCCTGTTACCGTAATGTCTGACATCTTACGAGAACGTTTGCGTCATACATAATCAACGTTACCGTACGAGACGATAGTGAAGTCAGTGACATTTTATCAAAGTAGCACGTTAATCAGTTTAGAATAGAATGTTGGTGTGTTATGATTTTCACAGAGTCTTGTTCTGTATGAGTATTTCGTTACGAATGAATACAGGACATTATGATTCCAATATAATACCCTTATGCTGGCTTTTATATAAATGTAATTACTGGTATAAAGCAGTTACTTTTGGCATCTCGCCAAACCCAAAATCTTAAGATTTACTTCACAGGTTTAAATGTTTTAATTGACGGTTGTGCAGCACATGGTTAATAGCCTATTTAAATACTTGTTTAGCACATAATTACCATGGTTATGTTTTTCATAACCCATGTGATGTATTCGGGGTTTCATTACCATTTAATCTTATACGAATACCTCCACATAATGTTAATTCAAAGCTTAGATGTATAACGGTGGTCAGTACACGAAGGTCATAAACTCATTGTCTGTCAGAGCTAGATTAGCGTAATTGTCATTACCTAAGAAGAACAATCTTACCGACAAATTATAGTCTCACTGACATGAAATATCAAATAGAATGACACTTTCATTATTTGCGAATACGTCTAGCCTAGTGTTAATGTCATTTATGGTAATTGTTGTGTGTCTGGCTGTCGTTAAAACGCGTGAAATATGTAACCTAAAAAGCTTTATTATGTTCCATCATCCTATTTCTTACGCAAAGTTTATTGTATAGATGTTGAATTGTGCTGATCTTTATGCAATCTCGAAGTACAAAATTAAGAGTGTTACTATTTTTGTCGGATAGTTATTTACGTGGTAGTGTACGTTGAGTGTACGTTGTGTTTAAATCCATGTTGATGCTATATGCTTCATATATATTGTCTAAGTTGCTAATTGTATGACTTTCCCTGCAAGTGATTGATATTTTGTGGCTTGGTTATGTTGGAGATTATGCATGATACAAAGCTGAGAATCCTCAGTGCTTTACATTCTTCATTTGAGAACGGTGACAACAGCATTAATCATTGCTAAGTTTAATTATGTATTGTACAAATGTTGACACTTTTTCAACTTCCTTTAAAATATACAATATAGTAGTATGCATTGAATATTAACAAGGTTAACCTTCAGCTGCACCAGCAGGAGGGTAAGTTTATTATACAATGCGGCTCTTTATTTACGACGATGAACCAATTGTCAAACAACGCGGCACACAAAAAAAGAAATAGACGAAACACACAATTACACAACATGTACAAACACACACACACACAAACATCTTGGGATCATCGCCTTAACCAGTTTTCAGGAGCTCCAATCCTCACTCTTGGCACAGATTTATTTATACGACATGTAAGTGTAATAAAAAATAACCTTATAGCATCACGATTCAAATGAAATAAAAAGAAAAGAAAATGCATTTAAATTTAATTAAACTTTAACTGCTAATTGGTTATGTACAAACCACAGCACCAAAACCGTGCTACAAAGACAGGATATATAATTTATGAACTGTGTGGGGATATCCAAACGAAAACAAGATACATTCATTGCAGTTCCAATACACAGTTATCAAATATGATCGCCCAAAGGTTAATACCCTTACCAAAGTATGTTCAAATATTCCAGACAGAATTAATAACGATAATTGAAGTCATGATGTCATTTATTTTCTTGAGCNCTACCAAATTTTCAGTGAAAGATTCGTCAGACATTCTTTTTATTGGTCGCAATATGCATATTCCAATGACCCATCTCTGTCGCATATGAGAGGTATCTTCATAAATAGCATCCCATCGATTAACTTGTTATTGCATTTTGTTTTGATTGCAAAATTGTCAATTTCAAACATTATGTGGTTTTGGTTTTATTCTTCATGTTAATTAGTTTTCAAATGCTCAGTACGAATACATAACTAATAATATAATTGTTGGACAATTAAGGCGGTAATTTGATACCAAATACATATTCACTTGGGAACTATGATAAATTTATGTAGACGCTCGTCCTTATGTAAATGTCTGATAATTCGCAAAACGTATGCATTTATAAATGTAGGCGTAGATATATGTGAATAACAATTATTTTCAGAAACATATTATACGTCGTAAAATTCCATCTGCAGGAACGGAGCCTGAATATCTTTCAACCATGCGTTACTTCGTTTGTATGACGCCACGCGCCATATGATGTGCTACACCCAGTATTAAATTATTCATGTTCCTGAATATGTATTATCGTATATTCCTTTCCAGGAAAGAGCGTGAAAACTTGGTTTCCATCGTGCCCCAGGCTTTTCTAATTCGGATAGATTGGATAACAACGAACTGTTTTTAAAAAAATGTGTCTATAAAATATTGTTTACTATGTTTGTATCGGTATTTAATTGTATTAAAACAATTAAGAAATATATTTGCACTGCAATTAGTTTTATACCTTAATCAAAAGTATCGGACTTCCCATTGATCTAATTGTCATTGGCGAGTTCAAAACAAATTAGCTGAGACTTCTCTCATACAAAACAGCATGCGTATCAAATTAACCCGCAATCTGAGCAATATTATTCACAAAAAGGACTTGCACTTTCTAAACAAAGACGGTTCCAGCGCGTAACACCTCCATTTTCGTCTGGGCATGTAAATCAATTGTGTCGGGACGTTTCCATTAAATGTATTATATGTTTTAAAATGTGCATATATAGGCTGCAAGTATCTTCATGGATGTAAAATAGTTTGCCATTGCGCAATGTCGGTGTTAGTACATCTTTATAAATCCACTCATGTATTTTTAACAGAAACTTAATTATTCATTTTACAAATTCTAAAATTGTAAATGGCATTAAAAAAAACTCGATTACCGATCAAAATTATAGCATCCTCAGACTTACTCGTGTATCGTTCGTAATCAATTCAAGTGCAGTTTCCTGTTACCGTAATGTCTGACATCTTACGAGAACGTTTGCGTCATACATAATCAACGTTACCGTACGAGACGATAGTGAAGTCAGTGACATTTTATCAAAGTAGCACGTTAATCAGTTTAGAATAGAATGTTGGTGTGTTATGATTTTCACAGAGTCTTGTTCTGTATGAGTATTTCGTTACGAATGAATACAGGACATTATGATTCCAATATAATACCCTTATGCTGGCTTTTATATAAATGTAATTACTGGTATAAAGCAGTTACTTTTGGCATCTCGCCAAACCCAAAATCTTAAGATTTACTTCACAGGTTTAAATGTTTTAATTGACGGTTGTGCAGCACATGGTTAATAGCCTATTTAAATACTTGTTTAGCACATAATTACCATGGTTATGTTTTTCATAACCCATGTGATGTATTCGGGGTTTCATTACCATTTAATCTTATACGAATACCTCCACATAATGTTAATTCAAAGCTTAGATGTATAACGGTGGTCAGTACACGAAGGTCATAAACTCATTGTCTGTCAGAGCTAGATTAGCGTAATTGTCATTACCTAAGAAGAACAATCTTACCGACAAATTATAGTCTCACTGACATGAAATATCAAATAGAATGACACTTTCATTATTTGCGAATACGTCTAGCCTAGTGTTAATGTCATTTATGGTAATTGTTGTGTGTCTGGCTGTCGTTAAAACGCGTGAAATATGTAACCTAAAAAGCTTTATTATGTTCCATCATCCTATTTCTTACGCAAAGTTTATTGTATAGATGTTGAATTGTGCTGATCTTTATGCAATCTCGAAGTACAAAATTAAGAGTGTTACTATTTTTGTCGGATAGTTATTTACGTGGTAGTGTACGTTGAGTGTACGTTGTGTTTAAATCCATGTTGATGCTATATGCTTCATATATATTGTCTAAGTTGCTAATTGTATGACTTTCCCTGCAAGTGATTGATATTTTGTGGCTTGGTTATGTTGGAGATTATGCATGATACAAAGCTGAGAATCCTCAGTGCTTTACATTCTTCATTTGAGAACGGTGACAACAGCATTAATCATTGCTAAGTTTAATTATGTATTGTACAAATGTTGACACTTTTTCAACTTCCTTTAAAATATACAATATAGTAGTATGCATTGAATATTAACAAGGTTAACCTTCAGCTGCACCAGCAGGAGGGTAAGTTTATTATACAATGCGGCTCTTTATTTACGACGATGAACCAATTGTCAAACAACGCGGCACACAAAAAAAGAAATAGACGAAACACACAATTACACAACATGTACAAACACACACACACACAAACATCTTGGGATCATCGCCTTAACCAGTTTTCAGGAGCTCCAATCCTCACTCTTGGCACAGATTTATTTATACGACATGTAAGTGTAATAAAAAATAACCTTATAGCATCACGATTCAAATGAAATAAAAAGAAAAGAAAATGCATTTAAATTTAATTAAACTTTAACTGCTAATTGGTTATGTACAAACCACAGCACCAAAACCGTGCTACAAAGACAGGATATATAATTTATGAACTGTGTGGGGATATCCAAACGAAAACAAGATACATTCATTGCAGTTCCAATACACAGTTATCAAATATGATCGCCCAAAGGTTAATACCCCTACCAAAGTATGTTCAAATATTCCAGACAGAATTGATAACGATAATTGAAGTCATTATGTCATTTATTTTCTTGAGCTTAGGAAATGCTGTTCTGTACGGGTAGTGTAATAATGTCTTTTGTAAAATGTATAATTGACTTGTACTGAATTATATAACAATTTTCTAGAGAAATATTCTTAATAAGCAAGCAATACCCTATAAACATGTGTTCCTGCATACCAATTACAAGCGATTTAGTAAATATGTGTGAAGTAAATGAACTTAGAACGGTCATTCAACGTTTATCTACTGATCATTACAGTTAAAGTTTTAATACAATCAATTCCAACTCAGTTCAATCAAATACAGCAATGGTATAAGGTAGTGCATTATTCTTATAATGTGCTTAATTTCAGATTCATATGTATAGTAACTTAATTGCTGTAAACGGATATAATAATGCAGTTGAATAATTAGTAAGCCCTCCCGAATGTGCCATCTATCAAAATGTTCGACATAGTTTAACTGGACCGAGAAATAGTACATTGAAACGGTTTATTTTAAAATCTCGTTTCCTGTTTGTGTCATAATTTAAAAGTTATTGATATTGCAATGTGTCGTTAACCTTTTTAAGTGGTTTGAGTCTCAAATTAAATTTCATGCCGATGTTCATAAAATAATGTTTTTAAAGATCACTGAGTGGAATTGTTCCGTCCATGATCGATTTGATAGAACCTATATGAAGTGATATTTAAAAAGGTATGGTAAGATAACAATTGATCTGCGTAATATTAGCAATTGGCAGTTACAACAAACACGAGTGTTAAGTTTTCTTCAATATGTATAACATTTAATGCATCGCATGTGCGTTCATATTGTTTTGCTCATGCTAATAAAATATTGTTATGCTGAGACAACAGTTATATAGATTGAAGGGGAACAAAAAAAGTCTTTTAAAACTGCGGCTTTGTATTTATCAATCGATTTATAATTCACTAAAACAATTTTTATTGTATTACTTAAGGTAAAACTAAAACCAAAATGATGCTGGGATGAATATATATATTGTATGAATATGTATATTGTATGAATATATTGAGAAAAAAAAACTCATTTATTATAGCAATAACGTTCCGAATTGTAATACATTTTCATATCCGCACCGAATCGTTTCATAACTGATGTTTGATATAGCATGTAACTGATTTGTAAAAGGCATTGATACGATCTTGTTATGTTTCTGTATATTGCATATTTGAAACAAGCACAGTTTATGATTAAACATAAAATCAACATCCACGTCGACAATGTTTTACGAAAACTAGCTTAAAGTTTGCATTTCTCAAGAACATCATAGAAATGGCTGCACTTCAGATATGAAATCATAGAATTCGTTTTTATATGCGTTTTTGCCTTGTTAGAACAATTGGACGTATTGTAAGCCGTGAACATGTTAATAGTGGCTAACGGAATCGACTAATAGGCATCGTAAAGCTTTGGTGTTAGTCTGTAACAATATTCATGCTTCCCTTAATAATTGATTGCAGAAACAATCCAACATCCTCAAACTGCTAACATGCGGTTATTTGTTGAAACATTTAAATGTTTTCATATATGGATTATTACAAAAAGTAAATAAGCATATATCGTAAAAGATATATTTTTATTTAACTTATGTATACAGGTACGCGCTTTATTGTGCAACTTTATTCTTTGGATTGTATTCGTATTGTAGCAGTTATTATTTATTTATATATGACTGCAGGATTTTATTTCATTAATGCTTATCTGGTTTTCAATCTAACTTTAATGTGAAGCCTTTCTATCCATGGTACCGGTCTATTTTGATCTGCATTAAATACCTGTGCATTTGTTCCTCGTGGACTTCATGATGTTTAGTGTCACCACTTGGAGGCCCATACATTGATTAATTTTGGTGTTAAGATTATTATGTTAAATAGTAATAATGTGTTTTAGTGTATGCAGTTAAGGCAGTGCCTCTATTTTAGTTTTAATACATAGAATTTGCTCATGGAATCCATTGTTTATAACATTATAAAAGACTCTGTGTAGGCTTCAAAAGGGCTTGTGTTTTGCTCAAGAACACCAGAGGTTATTCTTATCTACGTTTCTGAACAAAAAGTCATTCCCTTTCATTCTAATTTATTGGCTAGATAACTTTATGCGACAGTGAAGTGTAAATCTTGTTAGAAAAGATAATTTAATAAATAGCATGACATGGTGAATGAGTATTTCTGTTTTATTAAATCATGGCTAAATACAATAAGGATATGCCTGGTGCAGTATTTAGTATATGCACTGCCGGATGACGTTATTGATTGAGAAATAATATTGAACGTGAACGGTTCCCTTTTCTGAGAAAAATTGCTCATGGATCATCAAAAAGTGTGTGATGTGTGGTGAGAAATATTGTACTGACGTTAAAGGATACGAATCACTTATATACAAAACATATGCGTGTGTCAATATAAATTTTTATGTTGAGAATAGTAACCGTCCTCATGTGAAATATTAAAAGCTCACCCTTTAAACGTTTAATAGGCCCTTTAGAACTTGGTTATGAGTGTGTTTCAATTTTTATCAAACAGTCTAGGTCTCTCGGCCTAATTATTTGCAATAAAAGCGAAATACATATATTCGGAATATAATCGAAGAAACCTCGAAAATAGGTGCCATTTTATCAGATGATGTCCGTGTACCGATTCGAGTTGTAACCCCTTAATCCTAAAGCGTTTGTCATTCTCATTAATCAGATTGAGGTTTCCTGTTTTATCGGTCCTAAAACGGACACTCTTTTTGACATCTCATTTTGTCATTAAAACCGCATAACCCATGTATAAAACCTACATTGATCTCATTTGAGTGAGACTTAGGTTAATAAACAGTAATAAACTTAATATCAAATAACTCGCAATTACCCAAGGCAAGGTATAAGGGGTTTTCCATTTATGTTTTTGGTTTGTTATGTGTTTATTGTTTATTCAATGAACAACGCATTCGGGTTCAAGAACTAGGCTGATGGCTGTAATCCGGACCTCCACGTCTTTAAAATCAAAGCACACAATCACGGTATAGCTAGGTACAAACAAGACTGGCCCATTGTATCTATCAATAGTAGTTGTATCCAAATAATATCGGTTGATACGCTATATGATTTTGAACGCATTGTAAATGCGTCCGCTTTGTTTCCACCCACATATTAGTTGTTTTTGTAATTTTGTCGATTAAGGAATATGTACATTTCTAATATATAAAGATAATATATCTTTTTCAAATTCGATGAACCATACAAATCAAGTACAAATGCTCAAAATAAGGAAACAATAGATATTTAAATGGAGGGCTATTTTAGTGTCTACAAATGTGTTCTTGAGTATGGACAAGTTGCTTGAACCGATTTAAACATCATTTCTTCGTCGCCCATCGGCTTGTCTTCTATAGGCAAAGAAGGAAAATAAGTGTTGGTTATTTTGCAACAAAATATGAACGGTGCCTAAGCTAACCAAAGTAGTCCCGGAACTTTTAATGTTTTGCATGTGAGTACACGTACTTAACGTGCAGCATACCAAACGTTTGACATATCTTGTTGTATGGATACATCTTTTTGACCAAATTATACAAATTTGTTGTACCAATATAGCACACTAATGTTCAAATATTTCATTAACGGCGCATAGTGTCGCCCTTGATTAACATTGGCGGACTGCACAGCCTAATCTGGGATGACATTTCAAGAACATGCATTTAGCCCAATGTATCACGAATTATGCATATATATATATGTTGCAGATAAAATAAATGCTACGTTAAAATGGAAAGGATAGAAATAAAATGGTGCAGGAAGGTTATTCCCCACATTTTGTTTTAATCATCACTCAATCTAAAGCGATTTAAAGTATACTATTAAATTTGTATTCTGTATCATATTCATTACTTTCCATCAAGAAATAAATAGAACGGTTTATGTTACAAGTATGATTGAACAATTCTGAAAACACAACCAATGAAACTCACGACATACTTAAAGTATACAAATGATCAATTGTCTGTAAATATAGGACATTGCACAAATTCAGCTGTTTAACAAAACTACACTCAATACAGAACTAATACAGAACGATAAACAAATATTTCTTCATGAATTGAATAGGATTATTTTTTATTCTTGACCTCAAAAGTCCTTGCCTGTAGTCATACATGTGTCTCTTTGTCTCACATTTTTACATTCTGCATTATTGATAGTGCCCTAGAGAAACACTTGCTTTGACATCACATTCTATTAGACACGTTTTATTATCTTCAATTACGCCTCTATCATAAAGAATCATGCTAAAGTAAACACGAATTTCCCCAACAAATGAACTACTTGCAAAACACCAATACAGATCAGAGTAACGTAAGTCGTTATTTAAACGAAAATAAAGACTATGTGCTATGATATTTCATTCAAATCATGTACTATCCTTTACTTGGTTCAAGCAGTTTCTCTGTAAATAATAGTCCAACTTGACATGCTTTCAATGCAATTTGAACATAAATAATTGTTGGCATTCTAATTCTTGTTTATACCTTTTATTCGTTTTATTAAAAGCATGTTTTTAAACAAAAAAGGTTGTTTAATTAATTAATTTATTAATTAATTTATTAATTAATTAATTAATTAATTAATTAATTTATTTATTAATTAATTAATTTATTAATTAATTAATTTATTTATTTTTTTATTTTTTTAATTAGTTTTAGCAAAACACGTGGGAATAATGCTTTACAGATCGATCAAGTCGTAACACGCAGTTGACGCTCGAATACGGAGGGGTCGGTGTTTTTTTCCTAATGACAATTAAAGAATCCACATACGACATTCATCCGTTTAAAATGGCAGATCTCGTGGACAAGGTATCCATCCCTACATAAGTGTACGATGTCCTTACACTAGAACGATTCCTAAGGTTTACAGCAAATATGTTTCAAAATCTACCAACTCGCATAAGTACCGATATGGCATTAGGCCTTGGTTGGCTACCAATACTTGCTAAAATTGACTTAAAAAATGTGATGTTCTTTCATAAACGCAGTTGTTTGAACACTTAATATCTCACGCAACAACTATTTGAGTATAGACTAGCGCTATTTTATATCCGAGGCAAATCATCACAGAAAGGGTTCATACCGAACATACATGCACCAATGGAAAACTATAACATTGTGAACGTTTATACAGCGTATTGAGAGTCCACTGTGATTCCCCCTTAACTGACGTGAAAACGAATAGCAATGAATACAATCCGCATATATCACACGGAGCAACGGACAGAACGCGTCACTTGGGATCCAGAAGGTATGCGATTCAGTTCAATTCACCCCCACATCCGGGTTACTCGCCTCTGGACCGCGGCGAGGACACCTCGTGGAACAACGGAAGCCTCGGCAGCTTTCCGTGTCCTAGTGAACACACGAGAACGAACTCCCGGACATCTTTGCATACACAGTCTCAAAGTCCTAGACATCGACAATCACGCCGTCGCCTGCTTTCAAAGTCTAAGAGCACGCAGACCTGCATTACTACGTAAGTGTGACAACCTCCTTGACACTAATCCACATCATATAGAGGCATTTCTGCCTTCAGCGGCGAACAACCTTAATAATGAGACATCCAGACGTATAATTATGTACTTTCATCCATATGTGTATTGTGGCAAAGAAATAGTTGTAATTATATTAAAACACTTCAATCACACAGTAGTTCAATATAAATCTCACTATACATAGAATTCACATGTAAATAATCTGTATGTAAATACTTCACTTAATTGTTTATGACGTTACGTTAATAGTTGTAAATATATATATGGGCATGTGGGTGGGAGCTCGCGCGGTAAGCGGTTTGAGATGAAGTGATATATATTACATATTTTCCTTAGTTCTTCTGCTAGACATGTGCATATGGTTTTGCTTCAAAGCAGAAAACGGTCGCTCAGGGAAACACCTGTAAAGACATTTTCTGTTCATCAAACAATGTCACACAAGGGTAATAAGCTTGTCCTTTGTCAATATGTTTTGTAAACAATGACGCACAATGCACAACATTCAGCTTGAACTCGAGGTAATAAATACATACATGACAATTGTTTTAATTAAGGCTTATCAGGTACGACATTTTCCGCTTTAATGGAATATTTCGCGGATTGCAGAGGCTTATCTGGGACGACACTCTACGAAAATGCACTAAGCCACGTTTTGCCAGAGCGATACATATTAATGCTTAATTAATTTATGATGTACTATTCACACACAAAATAAAATTGGTGATAATTAAATGCACTTTTCAACAATGTGTAAAGTAGTGAACGGATAAAACAAACAAACATATACACATAATAAGCTTCTTCTTAGTGTCAGGAAGCATCTAGGACCAAAGATAAATCTACATGAACGAATCCGGCTAAACAAGATAGTTGTCACAAAACGTTCAAAAGCGCGCACAACAATTTCATTCTAAATTCGACTTAAGCACTGACTATTTCTTACATTAAATAGTCAAATAAATCAGCTGTGGTACAAAGCAACGTGTCAGCAATAATGCAGTCTGCTTCCGGGACATGTCCATTTCCAAACGGGTATTTTGTAAATCCTCAATGTAAAGGATATGTTACACCGTGTGAATTATCAATCTATGTGATATATTTATATGCGGTGTGTAATTTACGTTCTTGTTTATTGTTGCTAAAATATATGAAGCCAAACTAAAAGAAATTAGTATATCCTGACTTTAAATCAGTATATTTTATATGTAGAAATACAATTTTCAAGACGTAATTTTTCAAATACGGATTCCATGTTCAGATAGTGTAATGAAAAAGTAAGTCATATGGCGCACGCGTCTTCCAATGCGGTAACCCGCTTTCATCTGTTGTATGTTTGATGTATGAAAAGTTTTGTATTTTTAAAAACAATCGTTCACCTGCCGTGTATTACATGAAAGCGGATCGTGTTCACATTTGTCTGATCGTTAAGCGTTTTGCTGCTCATAGCGACACTCTCACTATATCATATGGATTTGTGTCAGGGAGGAAGAACACTCTCGTAGTAATGTGTGTTTATGTGCACTCTGTCTTTGACAGGAGGCGCTGAAATGAATGTCACTGTCAAAACTTACGAGGCCACAATGTCAGCATGAAATATCCATGAATATGTTACCGTATGTTTACTAAGGCACGAACAGCTGCTGCGAATGTCATTCTTTCACGAGGTTCAGAGGCGATGTGTCCTTATTTATGGGTGAACGACATTAAATTGCCCAATTATGGATCCCTGTGAAGCGTAATATCAATTGATCAAAGTGATAATAGTGGATCGCGTTGTTTGCAATATCTTACCACGCCAGTTTAGAAGGAATTACAGCGGATTACAAATATACTATATAATTGTTCATAAGATTTAATTTGTCCATGAGTGCATACAAGTCTGGTTCAAATCCTGTCTGTGATGATTTATTTGCCGCGAATATTAGACATTGCAAGTATGTCCGTAAATCGTTTCTTCGTAAAATAGTTGCATGTAGCGCTAATACAGCAGAGATTATTAGGGAGCCTTAGTTGTCTTTTGTCAATTTTAGCAATTATTGGTAGCCAACTTAAAAGGTTTACTGACATTTCAGTTCTAATGGGAATTGGCAGATTTTGACACAGTTTCGAGATAATATTAGAAATCGTCCAAGTTTAAATCCATTGTAGTTCGTGATTGATGACCAGAATTCCGATCCGTGAAGTTGGAGTATTTTAAATCGAGGTCAGCAGTTTTCAGCGGATAAATGTCGTATGTAGTTTTTTGATTTTCATTACGGAAAACACCGATGAACGATCCTTTTGTATTCGTGCGTCAACTGCAGAGGACGACTTAAGCGATATTTGAATCATAATTCGAATGTGTTTACTGCTTCTTAGAGGATCAAAACTGATTTCGTAAATTTGCACTGATGTCTTTTCTTAACGATATGTACTTGGCGCTGTAGTTAATAAGCACTGTATTATATAAGCATTAGGTCGTCTTCTAGAGTTGGGTTTATTAATTATTTAATTAATTAATTAATTAATTAATTAATTAATTAATTAATTCAGNATTCTCCCCCACATCCGGGTTACTCTGGACCGCGGCGAGGACACCTCGTGAAACAACGGAAGCCTCGGCAGCTTTCCGTGTCCTAGTGAACACACGAGAACGAACTCCCGGACATCTTTGCATACACAGTCTCAAAGTCCTAGACATCGACGTTCCCGCCGTCGCCTGCTGTCAAAGTCTCAGAGCACGCAGACTTGCATTACTACGTAAGTGTGACAACCGCCTCGACACTAATCCACATCATATAGAGGCATTTCTGCTTTAAGAGGCGAACAACCTTAATAATGAGACATCCAGACGTATAATTATGTACTTTCATCCATATGTGTATTGTGGCAAAGTAATAGTTGTAATTATGTTAAAACACTTCAATCACACAGTAGTTCAATATTAATCTCACTATACATAGAATTCACATGTAAATAATCTGTATGTAAATACTGTCACTTAATTGTTTATGACGTTACGTTAATAGTTGTAAATATATATATGGGCATGTGGGTGGGAGCTCGCGCGGTAAGCGATTTGAGATGAAGTGATATATATTACATATTTTCCTTAGTTCTTCTGCTAGACATGTGCATATGGTTTTGCTTCAAAGCAGAAAACGGTCGCTTAGGGAAACACTTGTAAAGACATTTGCTGTTCATCAAACAATTTCACACAAGGGTAATAAGCTTGTCCTTTGTCAATATGTTTTGTAAACAATGACGCACATTGCACAACATGCAGCTTGAACTCAAGGTAATAAATACATAAATGACAATTGTTTCAATTAAGGCTTATCAGGTACGACATTTTCCGCTTTTATGGAATGTTTCGCGGATTGCAGAGGCTTATCTGGGACGACACTCTACGAAAATGCACTTAGCCACGTTTTGCCAGAGCGATACATATTAATGCTTAATTAATTTATGATGTACTATTCACACACAAAATAAAATTGGTGATAATGAAATGCACTTTTCAACAATGTGTAAAGTAGTGAACGGATAAAACAAACAAACATATACACATAATAAGCTTCTTCTTAGTGTCAGGAAGCGTCTAGAACCAAAGGTAAATCTACATGAACGAATCCGGCTAAACAAGATAGTTGTCACAAAACGTTCAAAAGCGCGCACAACAATTTCATTCTAAATTCGAATTAAGCACTGACTTTTTCTTACATTAAATCGTTAAATAAATCAGCTGTGGTACAAAGCAACGTGTCAGCAATAATGCAGTCTGCTTCCGGGACATGTCCATTTCCAAGCGGGTATTTTGTAAATCCTCAATGTTAAGGATATGTAACACCGTGTGAATTATCAATCTATGTGATATATTTATATGCGGTGTGTAATTTACGTTCTTGTTTATTGTTGCTAAAATATATGAAGCCGAACTAAAAGAAATTAGTATATCCTGACTTTAAATCAGTATATTTTATATGTAGAAATACAATTTTCAAGACGTAATTTTTCAAATACGGATTCCATTTTCAGATAGTGTAATGAAAAAGTAAGTAACATGGCGCACGCGTCTTCCAATGCGGTAACCCGCTTTCATCTGTTGTATGTTTGATGTATGAAAGGTTTTGTATTTTTAAAAACAATCGTTCACTTGCCTTGTATACATGAAAGCGGATCGTGTTCACATTTGTCTGATCGTTTAGCGTTTTGCTGCTCAAAGCGACACTCTCACTATATCACATGGATTTGTGTCAGGGAGGAAGAACACTCTCGTAGTAATGTGAGTTTATTTGCTCTCTTTCTTTGACAGGAGGCGCTGAAATGAATGTCACTGTCATAACTTACGAGGCCACAATGTCAGCATGAAATATCCATGAATATGTTACCGTATGTTAGGCACGAACTGCTGCTGCGAATTCCATTCTTTCACGAGGTTCAGAGGCGATGTGTCCTTATTTATGGGTGAACGACATTAAATTGCCCAATTATGGATTTCGTAAAATAGTTGCATGTAGCGCTAATACAGCAGAGATTATTAGGGAGCCTTAGTTGTCTTTTGTCAATTTAAGCAATTATTGGTAGCCAACTTAAAAGGTTTACTGACATGTCAGTTCTAATGAGAATTGGCAGATTTTGACACAGTTTCGAGATAATATTAGAAATCGTCCTAGTTTAAATCCATTGTAGTTCGTGATTGATGACCAGAATTCCGATCCGTGAAGTTGATGGATTATTTTAAATCGAGGTCAGCAGTTTTCAGCGGATAAATGTCGTATGTAGTTCTTTGATTTTTATTACGGAAAACACCGATGAACGACCCTTTCGTATTCGTGCGTTAACTGCAGAGGACGACTTAAGCGATATTTGAATGATAATTCGAATGTGTTTACTGCTTCTTAGAGGATCAAAACTGATTTCGTAAATTTGCACTGATGTCTTTTCTTAATTATATGTAGTTGGCGCTGTAGTTAATAAGCACTGTATTATATAAGCATTAGGTCGTCTTCTAGAGTTGGGTTCCCGGTGTGAAGGTAGCAAGTCGTTGTTTCAGGTCCAGATTACTCCAGATTACACAGAAGTTTGTCTTTAGACGATACAGTTAAGTTGGCATGACCCCACCCCGTTCAATTGTTAGATTGATGATTTTTCTAATCGGAAATGGCATGGATAATACACCGTCAGCGCACGCTGCTCTTTTAATGTGTACGTATGTGTATCAGTTTATAAACGCCCTGAGCGTTGTTTCGTTTTATTAAAAAAATCAAGAAGCTTTATAAATAAAGTGGCGCGAACGTAGGACATTATATGAAACATTAAACCGATGAAAGCTAAGGGAACCGCCTTAAAAAGGCAATGCAAAGTATTCAAGGTTTAAAACGATTTAATGACGCGCCGAACCACGCGCTTACCACAGAAGTAATCACATCACATGTGTAAACAAATATTAACCTCATTGTATTGTTATTCAAATAATCAGTCAATACATGATCACTTCCATTCAATGTATTTGCAATCAAGATACGCAATGGTTTGATATGCAACAGAGCAACATAAGAACACGTTTCAGAGGCACGATGAATTGAAATAAATACACATATGAACTAAATGCCTTCTGGTAAACAAAATGTAAGAAAGTAGCATCATGTAGGACAATCACCAGATCATCGTAATGCATCTCAGTAAGAAACCCTAATGCACGATGTAAAAAGCCCGCAATAAAAATGTGATATGCCAATTTTAAAAGCAGATAACATCCTATTATGTGTAATTAATCATAAGTATTGGTATATGCAAACAATTAACATGGTTGATGTGGTTAAACGTTTCGTATTCAAAAACTAAACTAAGAAAACTTAGAATGTAATCGTTCATTTATTAATTGATTGAATGAAGAATGTTAGTATGGATATTGTTCTGATATATCAAGAATGATAATACATGAGTGTGAGATCGAACTAGGCAGGATTGTAAATATTGTCTTTTATAATAAAGGTGTTGCTCCCGGATATAGTGAAGGGTTATGTACATGTTGTCCTGTAGTTAGGGAATGGCAAGGAATTTCAGTAGTTGTAAAGTTCTATCGAGTGGTGAGCAAAATTTAAGGAATTGAAGTATTAGGAAACTGGTAGCGAGAATCGTTTATTTAATGGTGATGTTACCTTATAAGGATTCTGACGATATAATCTGAAGTAAATGAGACAATTTTCCGTCATTTTAGTCGCACTGCTAACTCAGATTGTGAATAAGGTCAAAAGGTTTGCCTCCATCAACGAGACAACCGCTTTCAATCGAGCTGTCTATCGAGCTGAAAATCTGATAAACGGGGGTTTGCCGCCATCCAATACTCTGCCGTTCAAGGAAAACGAAAAATCAAAAAAATAAGAAGAAAAGTTAATACTAATTTGATTAGTAAAATATTAATATTTTGATATAGTACTAACATTTCGTTAAATTCTTTAAAACAGTAATGGATGTTTCAAAATACGTTTTTGAATATACAGGTGAAGTTTACTGTATGTAGCCACCATTGGGGAAATTACGTTATTACGTTTGAATGACGTAAGCGTTGCATCCATCTATTAAGCTGCAGTATTAGAGCGTTATATACCAATTAGTTCTATTTTGATAGCAGATAGACGTGGCGATAGAATGTTAACTACTATACAGTTATTCTGACTCTGGCGTGTCAAAAGTTAGAGAATCCATTTAAAATCGACACTTACGTATGACACACATTTGTAATAAATCAGAGAACGCTACACCGCAAACTAATTTAGCTGCACGCGAAATACACAACTCCTTTGATTTCTCAGTGTAGCCTTACGGCGGTGGGAGATATAGTGAACTACTTTTATTGCTGTGGATTCCAAAGAAGGTTCGTATCCGCCAGCGGCCCATTTTCGTTAATTCATTATTATGTTTTGAATTTGAAATCGTTTTGGTAAACCAGTTATGTTTTTTTAAATTATGTATTATACAGTACTTTTACATTATTTATTGTTTTTCTCCAATGATTACATGTATCATTATAAGTAAAGCCATTTCATCAATTAAGGCGCCAGTTATCCGTTTAAGTAATACGTGAACAATGCATGACTTGTTGTACAGTCTTATCACTACCAATCAACAGTCATCAACAGTCATCAACAGTCATCAACAGTCATCAACAGTCATCAACATTCATCAACAGTCACCAATGATCATCAACAAGTCATAAATGATCATCAACAGTCATCAACAGTCATCAACAGTCATCAACAGTCATCAACAGTCATCAACAGCCATCAACAGTCATTCGGCGTATCCGTTTTAACACCGGAAATAAAACGACCGATCTTAATAATTATGTATCAAAATATAAACAAAGTGAAACTTCAGCTGCACCAGCGAGAGGAAATCCTTTGTAAAGCATGTGTTTTGTTTTATTTATGGCGAGTCACAAAACGAATGTTTTAAACAAGACACACCAACAATCAAACAAACATGACACAACTGGAGAAACTGCCAGTGCAAAGCTACACTCCAACGTCAGACTTGGAGTAAGTTGGTTTAGTATAGTTTACGTTGTTAATACACATTTCCATTGTCATGATCACTGAAAGTTTATCTGGGATTTTAAAAGTCTGTCTACAAATGTAGCTTTACTAATTCACCCTACCTGTTCTATTGAGTTTAAGTTCGAATGATAGGATGGTAACCTGAATATTATATGTCTGTGCCACTTGCGATTTCCAACTATGGCAAGTGTTGGTTGTGACCTGCGTGCATTAAAGACGGCAATTATGGATATATTTAAACACAATAGTTACGCGATGTATGTTCTGAGACTAATGAAATAATGTCCTATATTGGTGAAAAATTACATACATATTGACAATATCAGTTACAGTATGATTAAAAATAGATCATTTCTTTTGACGACGACATGTTAACACTGACCTACCACAATATAATAGGTCAGTGACTTTACCGTTTAAGTCGTAAAGTTATTTGTTTACGCTCAATCGCAATGTAAAGCGCTCCGTGATTTATATTATATTTTGAATTGTGACGTGCTTATTTGACTTTGCTCTCGTTGCCCTAAGTGAATGAACAGGAGGTATACACAAGGCTTTCTCTATGTGTATGAAGACTTGGTATTTTCAATTGTCTCAAGCCGTGGTGGATGGAATAAACATGCTTTATTTCTCAAGTTATCGGCAACAATTGTGAAGACATACAGTTTTCTACATGTGTTCGTATGAACGTTAGGTCCCTTAATGAAACAGAGTAATATTGTTTTGATTGTGTGGACAATATAGTCTACCTCTCTTATTGTTTACAAGTCCTAGTTCTTGTAAGGTGTGAAGTTATGCAGAGCATTGGTCGTTCAAAGGCGCTGACCATTGCTGTGATTATGTTTATTTCCAAGGTGGTGTTTTATGTATATCTCTGTGTATATTATTGTGTATTTTATTTCGAAAGACTTTAAAACGAAATATACTGTTTTGACGCGTGTTATGAACAGAACATGCTTACTGTGTACATGATAAGTAAACTCAGGGGAATCAGCAGTGCTCTTTTAATAAATATACTTTCATTACAAGTATTGAGTGGTAGAAGTTTCCTTCGTCCGTAATGTTTTTAATAGGAAATGATATCAATTGAAAAATAAAATAAATCCTATGGGCTTGTTTAATTTTTATTAGTCGAGCGTTTGGCTTAAAAAACAACCAACTTGGATTTTGAACAAAATTCATTACGACTCCAAATGCATGAACAGATACATAAAATAACACATGGCCCATATTTTGGGCCTTACAAGCTATACAAATGATACTACTCGTCATCAAACACGCCCTTTGCTATCATAATACTCCTGATACTACATTTTCATAAACACGGCATTAATAATTGTTTGTCGTCTAGTATGGACATGAGCTATCGTGTGCGGTTTGTTGGTTTGGTGTAGATGTCATGCTAACTTTACTGCCCACGTTTAGAAAGGTATTAATGTTTTTGTATCGTGCCTAACAGAGATCAAGTAGTGTAGTTGTTATTGACATCCGCATTCATGTAGAATATGTTATCCAATAGATATGTTTTCAAAACGTATGCAATCTGATCTGAATGTTGATGTGTTCGAGGTAAATTTTAGTTACATCCACTTGTTTTGCAAATTACCTCGAGCAAAGTGCACATTTAATGAACTTTTCAAAACGCAACAACATAAATAACTAATTCGTTCATGGTAATTTTGAGTGTTTTTTCTGAAAATATGTTAAACGTTATAGTATTCTTATATTCCTTTTTCAATTATCGTTAAAAGTTTAACATCAAACGTGCCTTATCCTTACTATAAATAATGATTTAAGCAGTATTGTTTGTAACGTACATCAAACAACTATTTCAAACAAACACTCCACGAGCATTATACCCGCTGTGTGTCCTAGGCAATAAGCAGTTTGCTTTATCTAAAACAGGTCAACATCTTGACGTCCCTGCACTGGCGTTATGAATGATACGACCAATAATTAAAAGTATTCGTGTTGTTATGTTTATTGCTATTTTTGCTATAGTTATTTAAATAATATATTATCATTACGTGAAAAACTAATGCATTTTCAGAATACATATACACAAGCCTGTATTTCCAACTCTCCATTATACTAATCATCTTTCATAATAATATTAGAATCATAGGTCCTCATAAAAATAGTTCTTTAGGTAAGTGTGCATCATAATGGTTATAAGCATCTTGTATAAGACTATGTTTAATAAAAAGAATAAATAGATAGATTATATAGATTTATTTCGGCATGAAATACATATACATGGACATTTAAAACAACATGTATAGTACAGGATCGTAGAACACATGAGAATAAATAAACCATGACATACACACCAACACCAAGGATAACACAAAAAAAGAGCAACTCTTATTTCCATTGTGGTCCTTTGTGCTGGTGGCATGACATAGAGAGCTTTTTTTTTCAATAACTCTTCACCGATGTTCTTTGCAAGTTTATGGACACTATAATTAGGCACAGCAAACTATTTATAACGCCATATCTTGCTACAATCAGGTATTGTATGTTCACAATTTACATACTCAAACTTAGTTCAATATTAAATTTTCCAGTATTTAAATAATATTTGTAACATATTCAAGTGAGAATTAGATAATTTTTATTACCTTACTTTCAAATATATGTTTATGTTTATTTCATCATGGTTTAAGCATTCAATGAAGCAGGGTATTTAAAACCCAAACACCATGAAGGAAAACATTGTGTTAACATGGAGCTCATACTGTATTAGTTTTTAGTCCATTTCGACAGTAGTAATAAAGAAATTAAAAAATGTACAACTGTTATAAATCATACGCGAAACTAATGTTTAATGTAAGAATATAGTAAAAGAGGTTAATCCATTATGATTAACTAAACAAACATACAAGTTTATACATATGACTCGTCCTATAAAAAAACGCATAGCATTTTCATTGATACTTTAAATGCCATAGTGCATGTACACAAATAATAAAAATAACTCCGGATTGGCATTGGCGAAAACGTCAGAATCCCGAATCGCCATCTAAATGGAAATTGAATATCAGTTGTATTTCTTATGCTGCTCTAGATGAGTGACTATCCTGTTTTCTGCCAGTTAAAGTTTATCTTAATAATGTGCATACCACGTGTCGTTAATAAGATGATATCATATCAATTGTTAATGCAAAGTGTGATTTAGGAAGTTATACCTGCATTTTTTTTTATTATGAAGATATTATTGTTAAACATATTAAAATTTAAACACACATAATGGTTGTAAATTGCCAACAGACTGTGTTCACTTGTAAGTTCATCATCCAAATTCATATATATTTATATAGCAAACATTTTAGTGTTTCATTGTAAAATATGCCCTTAGTAAATACAATCAAGACTCGCCATGCACGGGCTTCCAAGCTGTAATATCGTTTAAATTGTGCAACGAATGCTGGTCTACATATACAGAAACAAGTGCATGTTGGACCAACAATAAACAATTTCAAGCACCTTACATACATTTAAAGTACGTGTAATGTCACTACAAGATAAAGCCATCGCATATAAAAACGATAAAACATACAGTGCATTGTTTTAATGTGCTAATGTTAATTTGTATGTTTCAACAGACACAGGCGAAACCACTTGGTAGCGAAACCATTTTCATTAAGATTTAGTCGTAAATGTTGGTGCTTGAGTGGTGAAGTTGTGTTTTCTATTATTATTGGACCTGGGTACCTTATTGTAAGACGCACTTGATCCAGATTCGAACGCATCCAATTTATTGTCCGATAAATATTCCGAACTGTCATCAACATTTGAAGAAGAATGTATCTACAAGAGAGTGAACGCCTTGAAAGTTGTTGATGTTTTTTCTAAGATTTATAGTGGTGACCTGAGTTTTGGACAGACCTGTTCCGGATTCGTAATCATCCTAGATATGGGCAAGATTATCATCACAAACACCATACTAGGATTTTATGCTTGTGTTCTTTTAATTGTCTGCTGACGTCAATACGGGCATTTTAAAATGAAATCATTATTAATTAAACGGTGCCGACGTCAACAAGAAAAAATATATCTGTACAAGGAAGTGCTATTAGTATTTGTGGTCGTTGTATGCGACTTTGTCCAATCAAATACACGCGATTCAGATAACTAATTTGCTGATACAACAGACATATATGAAACAAGCTAAATGCAATGCACAGAAAAGTAAAGTGTTAGACATTAAAAAAAATATTATTGTACATAAACTGCCCAGTAGGCTATGTATATATAGATCAGCTATTAAGGTATGACGCCTTCAAGTATTTAAGCATTTCCCCTCATTCGATCCGGCACGTTTTTTATGAAGGACAAAACTGAAAGTTTACACGTTTTTAATGAGATTGGCTTGCTCATAAAATAGATGTGGAAAACATCAAGGATAACATGATATTTGAGTCGATTTGACAATCGTTGTTTAATTTCTATAAAGTGTCACACAACAGCATCTGCATACACCATCGGAACCGACAACATGCATGATATGAATTCATGGCATTACATATGCAGATGTATAAGTTCCGACAGAGACCTTATGTTGGCGTATTTCATAATTAGATAATTCATGGTTATATCTTTGACGCGTTATGCGATGCGGCAAGCCATGTTCCAGACCTGCCTGATGTAGCCCTATTTGCTTTTAAAACATGAACGAGCTTAGGTTTTGTTGATGTTAATTTCGTTATGTTTTGTACAAGATACAAGTCAAATACAGTGTATACACTTTTAGTAACAGTTTGTCTGTATTCTATCGTTTTGTGGTACATTTAACACTATTATTTTAAATTCAATATTGTGTGCAAAATGAATAAATTGATACTGTCATACAATATATGAGTCGGTCCAATGAAAACACATTTCCGTAACACACTACTTTGACACAGCGGACTTGTGCGGGTCTCTCGGTATGATTGGCGAGCTGGGACTAATATCTACCGTTTATTCTACATACGTTATCCGACCAGATTCCGATCAAACTATAATAAAACCATATGTGTGTGGCAACCATGCCAAAGTATAATCAGACATGGGTTAGATTGATTACTACTATCAAGCCAGGTTCGCGCGAAGTTAATACATTAAACAGCGTTTCGTAAGCAAACCGTGTTAAAGAGTGTTATAAAGTCACGCAGGGTATCGTTGTCTCTTTAGCGGACGATATGGTTGCTTATCATAGTATTTGAGTAAAAGGGCTTATCTGCATCTAAACTGGTCGGCTATATTCTAAGACTAATGTTCACACGACGCTGCTCATATAATTATTATAATAGTGTTTTATGAGTTGTTTAAGTTCTCAGTTGTATATAGCATACATGTTTGTTTTCAATATGTAGAAACGTGTTTTATCACATGCTATACATTGTTTTTAATGTAATACAGACATACGTTTTTTATATTACACATTTGAAATACAAAAATTTTAAGCGTTTTCATTGGCTACAGAATTAATAACTTACCAGTCGCATGGCTTTATTTTGGTGAAATGACGTCTCAACATGACATGACGTCACGATAGTAAACAACTTTTATATCTATCAGCATTTGTTTCTCTACACAAATACCATTAATCTTACAGTAAAGAAATACACCATCAATTCCATGACAATTAATTAGCTGTACGTGTGATTAAATGATTGTCCTAGTAAACAATGAAATTTAATATGTTTATAAGCCGTTTAATTATAATAGAATAGCGGTTTTATTACATGGGTGTCATTATTCTCTGTTAACGAAATTCCCGGAAATCTCAACCTTGCCATTGAAGTACATTGTACGCCTAAGTAAACAGTTAATTATAAATATATATCAGAAGAGTCGTCTGACTTATATTAGTAATATGTTGCAGTTTGCAAATTGTGTATAGCACAATTAAAACGTAGACACACGCATATATCATGGAAACTGATTTTAGGCAATAATGTAACTGTTAAACGTCTTTCATGACGCAAATATCATTTGGTAGCTTTTAAATGTCGTGGTACTTTACATACTTTGGTGATGTGTATTAAACTATTGTTTAAAGCTAATCACGGTTTAAATTGGATATAAGAAACAAGTTATTACGTATCGTTTACATTATGTTTATGCACCTGAATGGAAGCATATTGCAATCGTCCGCGTATCTGTCAGTCAGTCTACTTAGTTCATAGCAGTACTTGTCATATGCTATCTATTGATCAAATAATGACGCCGGGGCGTAATACATAAGGTGTCCGCATAGCGATTGGGAGGTCATGGGTTTGATCTCCACTGTTGGCGAGTTATTAAGATCTCCCTTAAAAACACCAAGTACTGGATCTACCCAGAAAATGGACCAGACAGAATTTCATTGAGGCTTAAAATTCTGTTGTAATCGAGCTTAAATAAATTGGTTACAGCTAATGCCGCACTTGAAGTCTAACAATTTCTATCCGATATAAATTGAACTTCTTATGTGTTTCGGGGTTTTAAGGAAGTTTATTAGAATCAATACCGAAGTATTTCTGTAAATACAAGAGGATTTATTAGAATCACCACAGAAGTATGTCCGTAAATGCAAACTTGTCGCACGAAGTACTCCAACAAGTTTTCAACGTACACAATTAACACATGCATGTACTTTTCTTACAATACAAAATTGTAAAATCTTACACTACGTAAATAGGCTATAGTTGAACCCTTTGTGTCTAGTTCGCAGTTGCTATTACCTGATTATTGCAACTACACAACGCAGCCACATACAGCGACTTTGTTGAATGGTTGGTATTCATCGCTCTTGTAAATAGCTTTAATTCGGTCTTGTTCAAGACTAAGTTAATACTTAAACAACAGTTTGCCAAATTCTTATCAATTCACAATTTAGAGTGGTTCTCTTTGAATAGTTGTATATCGACCATATCCTAATTCGCCATTGAGAGAATCGACCGTTAACATTTTTCACACCATGTGGAGGTGACACCTATTCCGTATGGGTCCAACATAGGGTCACCTTTTCCTCGTAATATCAGCGGAAGGATATTTAAGTAAGTACATCTTTGATATTGAAAAACGCGTTCGTATGTTTTAGATAACCTTGTAATCATAATTATTAATTGCATTTTAAGGATTTCCTTTATCTAAAGACGTAAAACAACAATGTTTACGTAAAAATGATGAGCAGACATCTGACACATTATATCAAATTAAAAAAAGGAGTGAACGTTGCTTTTCTCACAGAAGGTGATTTTCAACAAACACGTACTGTTGTAAGCCAGAAAAGGAAAATACGTATTAAGTAAAACGAACATATGTGTTAAGGCACGAGCGATGCATCCATGCCTCGAGTCTTATATGCATATTTTAAGAGGAGGACAAATACCCTTCATAATTCAGAACGTTCGACATTCAAGAAACATACTGTTTTTGTATTGTTAGAGTTGTACATTGTATGCATATATATCACAGTTGTGTAAGTCTTTCAGTGGTTTCATTTATTGTCCATAAGACTTGGCATTACTTGGACGCATTTCTCTATAGTGTCTCACAGACTTACTCTTATCCCCTGCAGGGGACAAAAGGTCTTATTGAGATTTGCAGTGCAATTCCTTTGCTATTATGTGAGCGTAAATATGTCTTACTACGGATTGAACGTTCAATTATTTTTATGTGTTGGGTTGGGAAGGACAACTCGTATTTTATAGTTAGTATAGAAAGGTTTTTACTGACGTTTTAAGAACAACGGACGGTGATAAATGCTCGAGAGATTTATTCTTCTGACATTCAAACATTTTTTATTCAATAACAATATGTCTCTTGTCCATAGTGAAATATATACCACGTGACTTAACGTGTATACTTTACAAAATAAGTATTCTGAAACTGTAAAGAAACATACAAAAAGTACCATTTCATAGGCTGATCGACATGATTTGGCAACAACTACTGAACACAATCTTCAGGGCATTAATGCTAAGTAAACTATGGTGTAAAGCGTATTTAATATCGCTGGTTGATGACTATGCTATAATATAAATGGCGCTGAATGTAACACTCGATCAGCTAATGTATTCTTTACTCAAATGAAATCGATGCACATAACTCGAGTCCAATAAAAGATACATTTTAGCAAATATTGATCTGCCAAGACCATACTAGATATCTAAACTGATGCAATATCCCGAGTTCCTTCCTATGTTTAAACTAGGAATGGTTTATCATTTTTTCTCGCACTTTGAAGCTATACTTCGTAATGTAGAGTGTTTTTACACGAATGACCAGGTATTGTGGTAGGTATGTTTTGAAGTTCTGCAAAAGTAGATACACTTTTGCTCAATTCTGGAAATGAAGATGTGTGCGTTGTCGAAGGACAAATAGTAGACCGTTTATACAGTTCCAGATATGGATATTGCTATTGTCTTATATCACAGTAATTGTTTCATTAGTTCGTGAAATATTAAGAATTAACAGACTTTTTTAAAGTTTGTTTGTTTGTTAGATGTTTGTTAAAAAACAAACTTGGTAAAAGCCTTTTAAAGCAAATATATCAGAAAAAAGTAAAACTATTTATGTGTCGATTTACTTTTATCCCTACTTGATAGGAAACTGATATTGGATATGTGTTAATTTCATTTTATTATTTTTTTGGAAAATGTGAACTCAGCTGCTTACTCTGTGGACATGACGCTACCTGTCTGATTATATTGTTTTAGATAGGACAAAACAAAAAGAAATTATATATAATGTGTGGTGTTATTGATGTTATACTTGCGGAATTATATATGCGTTGACAAATTGTGAATTAACTGCATAGGTGTATTTCTACCGTCACTTTGACGACACTTTCCAACCAATCCCTCATGGACAATACAAATACTTCACCTAAGTTTTCGTCTAGATGTTCTGCATTATTGAAAATACGTGCAATTTCCGATGAATTATTCTATTCATTTTGTTTCTATCTCTGCGATGCATTCAGTCGGTATTATATTATATAACATGAATTGGATGGTAAAATATATTACACTTATAAATAATGCTCCATTCGGAACAGACAAAAAGCGGACTAACACATATAGAAACATTAAATGGTGTTGTGGCAGTTTTGGGGATTGTTTTACAATAATATATATTTTCGAAAATGTGTCTACAGGTAACACATACACATACTGAAAAAAGATGGGGTCACCGTCGTTGTTTTGTTTAATGTTATTGTTCTTCACGCAATATGCAATTTAAAAAAAACAAAACGTTTCTTATGATTTAAAAACTAATTATTATCATTTACGAGCGATGAAACTGGCAAATGCACTGCATTACATACCGGTTCACAAAATGATTTTGTGTGTGTGTGTTTTTTTTTATAATTCTATACGACCGATAAAACAGATTCAAATCTTGCTATTGCTTTGTGTTTACCTGTCTCATCATACATCAATAATTGGGTCACAAAATTAGGCCTACCCACAAGTAATATTTCAAAAAAGACAACACTTCCGCCGTGTTAAGTGAAAACTTTCGGAAATTAATTCCCAAACTTGGAATTAATACCATAGTTATTGATGGTAATATAGAGGTTTAAGAACATGTTACAAAAGGAAGCCAAAAGTACACGATTCAAATTAAATAATAGCTAGAAATACAATTACATTATCGACATTAAAATACATCGGAAATAGCGTGTACCAAATAATGAGTTCGTGTTGAATCTATTGTTTTCTTTATTGGGATGTTTTTTGTTTTGTTCCAAGTTGACATATTCTCGATTACTCTAACACAACATCCCTTAATCCAGATCAGAAAATGGATAATACACGTGTGTACGTATAAAAACATGCATTGATAAAATGCCCGTCAATCAACACATTGTTGCAATGAAGGGGCGATGTATAAATTATTAACTTGTCCACGGACATGTCATATACTACAGTGCAAAATACAATATCATTTGTCCAACGCAATGTTGCATCTTGGGGTTTGTTTTAAATAATGTTTTGTTTTTTCTACACTATGTTACACTACACTACGCTACGCTACACTACACTACACCACACTACACTACACTACACTAAACTACGCTACACTACACTGTATCATACTACACTGCACTACATTATTCCACATTATGACACACTTCGCTAAACAACACATCACAACACTAAAATAGAATACGATACCATACAATATATTACACTACACTACACTATACTACAATGCAATACAATCCAATACACCATACCAAAACATACCACACCATACCACACCATACCGAACCACACCGCACTTCATTATTCCAATCGTGTTACATCGACTATCTCCGGATGGCTCCGTAAGATAGGCCTCGTGAGGATCAGTCGCCATCTTGTAGTCATTTACCTTCCAAATGGTGATCCGTCTTTTGTTATGAGGCTGTATACGACGCGGTTAAACTAGCGCTTTAATTTCTTCTGCCGAGAATTTGATATAAATTCACTGTATACGTTAATTTTTTCGTTTGCATTTTGACCTGTTATCCAAAAGATTAATTTTTCCAACATTATTTTGCCACGTTATTGTCCAATATTGAACAATAGTATACGGTGTTTACAAAACTATCCAAACCGAAAGTGAGAAATAGATTCATATTACATTTTGCGATGTAAACAATAATATTTGTTGAGTTTGAGGAAGAGAATCGAAAAACACAATGGCTTATTAATGCAATACTGACTATCATTGCCGATTGTAGTACTGGCTTAAAAGTCCTATGATGTCAGGTCATGTATACATATTGTTTACATATTGTTTTTTATCAAATAAATGACTGGGTTGATACTTGATTTTTAAACATATTATTAATGTATGAATTTGTTATTATTGTGTGTTTTTATTTGTAAATGCCATATTAAAAATATTTTTTTTAATAAATCATCATTTTGTGTATTATTATTTTTTATGACTAGAATTCATAATTATCCTTATCAAATAGTATTAGATTTTTTTATTTTTTTTTTTGAGATTTCAACACATTTTATTTCGATAATGCAAACTAATACATATACAATTATGAACAATAACACAATCATTTAATGCAATCAGAAATGAACAAAATAACATATGCAATCATGTTATATGCAATAATTAGATCGGAATCCAAATTCTAAACTATCTTATACATTTAATTTTGTGTTGAAATTGTTTTTAAAGACTATAGAAGAAAAAAGCAACATTTTCCAGTAAGAATAGATCAACATGGACGCATACATTATACTATCAGATGAAAAAGACATAGAAACAAACATTACTAGGTGCTAATAATTACATAATATTATACATTTTTCAGTGAGTAAAGACAAACACATGTATAAGTTGTTATAACAGCCGAAAAGGCATAGCAAAACAATAATAGGTGTTTATAATTTTATTTTATGACACACAGGTCCATCATTTAATTTAATTTAAGTAATTGTTCGCTATAAAATGCATTTACAAATAATAGTTTTTAAACAAACAACAAAGATAATCAATTTTAAATTCTAAGATTTGTGAGACAATTACATTAAATAGTTCCCATTCAATAACACAAAATTCTAAATTGTTTGTTGAAAATGATATTTTTTTCAAGTTATCATACTCGTACTTAATGTATATTTTGGCTCCAGCTATGCTGGGCATGCATTTATTAATTTTATATTTGTATAAGTATAGCTTTATAAACAAAATAACATTATTTATAGCACTAGCAGACTTTGTCAAATATCCAAGGAGAAACATTTCCTTTTAATGAAAGGCAAAGATTGACCTGCATGGTAACATTGCATCTGACATTCCAAGAATATTTTTTTTTAATTTTCCTCACTTGTTTTGCAAAAGTTACATAATTATTATTTATTTAGATATAATAGAATTTGTTTATTGTGTTCATTAATTTTTATTATTGTCCATATTGTCTTGAGATAAAAATAAAATGTATTTATCAGGGTGTTTGTATTTCAACATTTTATAATATAATGTTGCTTCAAAAACGAAGATTTAGGAAATTATTCATCATCTCATGTGCACTACTAAATAAGTCTAAATGCTTACATGTTTAATTGTCCATCCCTTTATATATGCATGAGTGATAACTACATTCACTTGTCATTGAGTATTACTTGCAAGATGGCTTTTTACAGGTGTACTTGATTATGAACGACTGATGAGTATCAAGTCATCTCCTCTGTAATACCTCGTGGGGCTCATAATCAGACAATCAGTGAGAAAACTGCAGTGTATAAACACCCTATTGATTTAGACAATTATGGATGACCAAACAAATGTTATCATTAAATATAAAAAATACTTCCAGTTTGATATACATGTGACATAAAATATGTCATTGATGAACAAAACAAAATAATACAAAAATTGATGCTCCCAATATTAACTATGTCCATTTGAAACTGTTTCTCATTTTTCTCTGTCTTAAAATAAACAAGGCTTGTCACCATAGGATGACATATGCCCCCTTTTCGATTTTGTTTTCTAAACCTAAACACAAAGTTGTTTTCCACATTTTTCGAAATCGAAGCGCAAGTGTGACGAAATTTCAGACAGACGGACAGACAGACAGACGGACAGTTCGCTCACTATATGCCCACCTTTGGGGGCATAACAATCCTATATGATGTAAAAAAAAACATGCATATTGTTAAAAATAAAATAAAAAAGTACATACATAATCTAATAATATGTTTTGACTTGAGATCAATCGGTGTCAGTTAAACTAATAGATCTATGCTTTGATATTAGTTGCAAATATTGGATCCAAAAATTACTTTAGCTAAAATCACTATCACAGTAGTATTCCATACTGTTGTGCAAGTATTTTAGAAATCAGGGATAATTAGTTTACTGAGTCAGTCTAAATCCTTATGTTATTGGTGTAAAAAAAGTGATGTTACATGTTACACCTATAGTGAAGACGCATCAAGGTTATAATTATAAATGAATATTATATAAATAAAGGATCAATAACAATGATTAACTTTGTAATTATTTCATTACTGTATGAATTTATTTGAGCTGAAGTCATAGTGTGTGCTTGAACTATACCAATAATGATAAGCAATGTATTATGTGAATTTGAATTTAGACATCAAACTTGGAGTAGACATCATTTTTGTCATTTTCTAAAACAAAACAGTTCATTTTTTGGTTCTGATTTTTTTTGTAACATTCTGCCTGTAGTTTTAGTTCAAAGGCTGATATTCCCAATGTTTACTGCGACCATTTGATACGATTTTAAGCTACTCATTTTTGTCTCTGTCTGTATAATTTCATTAAGTGTTTCAGAAAAATACTGTATATATCTAATAATATGTTTTGATCAATGATCATTCAATGTTAGTGAAACTTAAAGATCTATGCTTTGATTTGAGTTGCCACTATTGAGCCAAATAGTACTATCACGTTAGCTAAAATCATGATCACAGTAGTTGTCCATACTTTTGTGCAAGAAATTTAGAAATCAGGGATTACTATTTTACTAAATCAGCCTAAATGCAAATGTTATTGGTGTAAAGTAGTGTTCTTTATTTTTATATTGAAGATGCATCAAGGTTATAATGATAAATGTATATATAGATATAAAAAAAATTATCAGTAACAATGATAAACTGTGAAATTATTTCATAACTGTTAACAGGGATTAGAAGTCATATTCTGTCGTTGAACTTTACAATAATGATAAAACTATGTATTACGGTATGTGAATTCGAAATAAGACATCAAACTTGAAATGGACATAAGTGTTGGTCTTTTTTTTAAATAAAGCGGTACATTTTATGTTCTGAAAGTATTTTTGTAACACTCTGTCTATACTTTTAGTACAATTAGCACTTTCCAAGACTTTTTCATAAAAAGGGGTGGAATGTTTTAAAATTCTGACCGAATTTATAAACTGTGTTCATCAAAACATGGACATGGTTTCATATATTGAGAATTTAAAAAACCATCCAATTAAACAAACATTCATTTTTGTGTAAAATCGAATTGTACTGTATTTTTTTTTTTTTTTTTTNAATTTATTTGAGCTGAAGTCATAGTGTGTGCTTGAACTATACCAATAATGATAAGCAATGTATTATGTGAATTTGAATTTATACATCAAACTTGGAGTAGACATCATTTTTGTCATTTTCTAAAACAAAACAGTTCATTTTTTTGTTCTGATTTTTTTGTACCATTCTGCCTATAGTTTTAGTTCAAAGGCTGATATTCCCAATGTTTACTGCGACCATTTGATACAATTTTAAGCTACTCATTTTTGTCTCTGTCTGTATAATTTCATTATATGTTTCAGAAAAATACTGTATTTATCTAATAATATGTTTTGATCAATGATCAATCAATGTTAGTGAAACTTAAAGATCTATGCTTTGATTTGAGTTGCCACTATTGAGCCAAATAGTACTATCACGTTAGCTAAAATCATGATCACAGTAGTTGTCCATACTTTTGTGCAAGAAATTTAGAAATCAGGGATTATTATTTTACTAAATCAGCCTAAATGCAAATGTTATTGTTGTAAAGTAGTGTTCTTTATTTTTATATTGAAGAAGCATCAAGGTTATAATGATAAATGTATATATAGATATAACAAAATTATAACAATGATAAACTGTGAAATTATTTCATAACTGTATACAGGGATTAGAAGTCATATTCTGTCAATGAACTTTACAATAATGATAAAACTATGTATTACGGTATGTGAATTCGAAATAAGACATCAAACTTGAAATGGACATAATTGTTGGTCTTTTTCTAAAACAAAGTGGTACATTTTATGTTCTGAAAGTATTTTTGTAACACTTTGTCTATACTTTTAGTACAATTAGCACTTTCCAAGACTTTTTCATAAAAAGGGGTGGAATGTTTTTAAATTCTGACCGAATTTATAAACTGTGTTCATCAACACATGGACATGGTTTCATATATTGAGAATTTAAAAAACACCTAATTAAACAAACATTCATTTTTGTGTAAAATCAAATTGTACTGTAATGTTTTTTTTTTAATTATAATTTATCGAAATTAATAAAAACAATAGGTAAACAGCATATAACTAGTCTACAGTGAGGAAAAGTTTATTCCAAGATTGATGTCTTATGGTTAAATTGTATTTACACTTATATGTATCATGAATATTGCTGGGCCAAGTGTGAGGTTGAGCGCTCTATAACCGATTTAAACCCCCAGTGCTTAGCATTAACAGTTCCAAGGCGGTAACCCAAGCTTTATTCTACTATGTGTATATGTTGTTTCGTTTTGTGCCGTACTGTACCGTTTTGGCAATTGGATACTTGCCATTAATAAATGACCACGAAGGTGAGTATGATAGAAATGCAATGCTGCTGCAGTTTCTGGAGTTTCACTTCTTTATATCATAACAACTTCACATATTGTGGTAAATTTAAAATTATATTGAACTGTACAGCTACCGGTAGGTAGCTATATTTTGATATAGTTATATTGTATATGAGGTTTAGGAATTTCTCATAGATCATTCATTCATGTGACACATAAATTGTATTATCATTTAGTGAAATGCATGAGTGGTTTTATATTTCAAGTGAAAGCCTATAACTAACCAAACAATCTGAATGTAATTTTAATTTTGTTTTCAATACTGTTTTGTGTTGGAAGGTTTAAATGCAACATGGTTACTGTAATAACATGACATTTATTGAGTTCGTTGGATGCAAATTCAGATACAACATGTTTTATGCAGAGGACAGTAGCCAAAATGTACTTAGTTACACATGTTCTTGAAGTAAATAAGACATTAAGTTTAACACATACATTACAAAAAGGCTGTGCTGGCATATTTGACATGGTATAACCGTCGGTATCTGCCGTGAGCTATCGGAAGGTCCCAGTTTGATTCCCACTGTCGTCACTGAAGAGAGTTCTCAAGATCTCTGAATACACCTAGTACATGTGTATATTGGTTCTACCTAGGAAGAAGACTCGAGCTTCTCAATATGCCTCAGACTGTGGGTGTATTAAAATAAATTGGTTAAACATGTGATTGCTTGTCAATAAAATAAAAAGTCTGCACAATTAAAATGAAATATTTATTTCACCTGAATACCTGTACATTCCAAATCCAATCTTGGTGGTTATTTAACCGCAAGTGAACTATGACAATAACACCATAACTATGAAACACTAGTAGAGCAGTGTTCCACAGAAATGATGCTGGTGATAATTTAGCATGATGATGAATGATTAGATATTTCCATTCCACTAATAGTTCCATTTCAATATCAATGACTTAGAACAATGTTGAAAATGACAATATTCCACTGTCGAATGGTACCTGACCACATTTAAGTAAAGTTCTCTACTTGCGCAATAAACATAGTATTCCACTGTAATTATCGAGCTTCCAAATAATTTAAACATTTTCTTCGGCATTTACCAATTGTGGTTTTTGTTTCCCATTTATATATTTTATATATATATATATATATATATATTTTTATTTATATATATTTATATATAATGCCAAATACTGTACCAACACTATTTATTAATTTATACTAGTTTATTCTTTTAGAGAAAATTGTTAGAACAAAGTCTTACATGATGATGGTGTGTGTTTATAATGAAGTTGATCATTCAAAGCGTTTGAACTACATATCATGAAAACATGTATTAATTTTATACATACCTGAACAGTCAATTAACAGACTAATTTTCTTATGAATGTTACAGGGACTGAATGGTTTCAGAAACAAAAAATGATTCTGAAAATCTGAATTATGTGTAAATAAAAAATTGTTATAGCATATTATAACTAAACAAGCTTCAATTTAGAAAGCATTTGTAAAAGCAAAGGCGATAAATTATCAAAGTTGTGATGTCATGCAAGATATTGGAAGACATGCATGATTTATATAATTTGATCATTTCCATCATGCCCGTCGTAATACTATGATATTATAAAACGATTTTGTCATTTAATTTAGATAAGAAAAAAATCACATGTCAAGATGATTTCAATCAAATGCGACATTTGAAGACCTTTTTGTTCTTCTCATTACAAATTATATATACCCTTAGTTATAAATAATGACACCTTTAGTACATGTTGTCAGTTTGTGTTATTAGAATAACATATGAAGAGTTCAAGGTTATTTACGTTTGATGGTGTTTACTCAACGGAAAAAACACAGAGACCAATCAATGTATCCATACCTGTATTGTTTGAATAATGAGTCGCATGGCGTTGTTTTTTGTTTCTTCAGGTTCCTGCATGGCAACCGAATACACACCATTTCTCTGGAGTCGTTCAATGGCTTGACTCAACTACGCGTAATGTGAGTTACAATAGAGACATTATTTGTCTTGAAATACATACCATCCAGTTGTCAGTGTATAAATGCGTTAGTCTGTGGTCTGCTTGATTGAATGGAAGAACTTTCTCTGTTGTTGTTCCTTTGTCTTATGAGTACTCTCTAGACAGCGTGGTAAAGAGCGCTTTCTGGTAAGAATGCTGTTAAACAAAACAAAACGGTTAAATAAACTGGATGTTTCTTTTATGGATTTTGAAGATAGACACTTGCTTGTCTTTGCTATATTAAGGCAGATGAGTATTCAAACATTATGAACTTATTTTAAGTATTTTTATACTTTCATAGCAGTATAATACAACGTTGTTTTTGTTACAGGACTTTATACAAAAACAAGCTTGAAACCATAGACGACGATGTTTTTGAAGAAGTGCCGAACTTATTCAACTTGTAAGTCGTTTTTAGAGATCAAATCCAGTAAAGATAACGCATGTACATTTATAATATTGTAATTGTCTTTTTGGTGTAGACTAGAGCATCATTGTCCATCGTTTCCAAATACAAAAAACACATATTTAATAAAACTTTATATATAAAAGCTCATTTAAATATGTATACCAATGGTTCAGAATACCTATTGCTGTGAAGATAGATCGGAGTATCTCTTCTGGTATGATATTTCAAACTTCGTTTTAAAAAAAAATGNAATACTACTCCAGCAGCTGGAGTTTCACTTCTTTATATTGCTTTCCATAGACAAAGAAGGAAATCAAGCGTGGGTTATTCTGCAATAATTATGGGCGGAGCTTCATGTTTCGAAAATAGTTCCAAATAAATAAAGAAAATATTGCAGTAAAATGCACGTGCTAAAACCCGCTCTAAAAGAAATGTAATAAATGTAGCATGCATATAAATGTAATGAAACAACAAAGTGTATAGTTGGTAATAAGTGGCATAACCACGCCTTCAAAGAATGTTATTTGTTAGGAACCGTAATTAAGAAATCATTTATAGCATGTCAGCCGTTCAGTAGCATCAAAACGCGTGACGTCATTTAGCTTCTACGATTTTTTTCCTCAATGAAAGTGATATCATTTGCAAAATATTATGAATGGAAACAACGTCATATGTTTGTACTACTCAATGACGTCACTAAATAGTGAACTTTGTACTAAGAAGGGCGGAGTATTAAATAATATAGAGTTCACGTCCATAGGCTTGAACAAAATCAATCAGAATCGTGTTAGAATCGAAAAAATAATGTCCTATGATGGTTTGTTGTCGAATAACCCACAGTGAGGAGTATAGGTGCGTGTTATAAAATCACTCGTGCTTCGCACTCGTGATTTAATTCCTACGCATCTATACTCCTTACTGTGGGTTATTTGACAACAAACCATGATAGAACAATATTATTTCTTAAATATACATATCGCGCTGTGTGTCGGAAACTCACAAAAATATAGCTCGCAACTATTTACCTGGCACTTACCTGAATAAATCAATATATTAAAATATATTAAAATACCGTAACGACTAAAATATTTGTCTCCGAACGGGAAGTTATTTGAATCGAACGAAACATCACTAAATATACTGATAAGGACTTTTTAAAGCAGAGCACAATGAGCATTAACAAAACCGAATGTAAACATAGGAAACAATTTATATAAGCGAGTTCACGAATGCAAAGTCAATTTGTTCGAGCTATGTATGCTATCATATTATAACTCAAGCAGTGTACGAGAGGTTGAATAAACGAAAGCAAAATACTGACTACGAGCGAAGGCAATGCGATGCATCCACTTTACCAAATCTGTTTCAATGAAATGCATCCACTTACAAGCGTGCCTCCAACTGACCTGGCGTTAATGTGATGGTGAATTGTAAAACATCATTAGTACACCCAGATAAGACCCTGAAGATTTAAGAATACTAATAAACCCAAAGTAAAACTGCATCTGCAACAGCAGGAGAGAAACCTAATTATGCAATACGGTCCTTTATTTATTACAAAACACCAATTTCCAATCACTGAGATACAAAACAAATGCACCAGACGAGAAACAAAGGTTCAAACTCAAGCACATGCTTAACGTTGGTGTCAACGCATTGGTACTGCCTATGAAATCTTTGGATTAAGGAACATAAACACCGTATTTATTCCCAACCGTTAACACCCAATTATTGCGCAACGTGATCGCAAAAAATAAAATATGGCCATATAGCAATTGTTTTAGAAGTGTTTGATTTTTACCCGTTTTATAGACGTAATCTCTGAATGTGCATAACATCACGAATAAACGGATTATTTCAATGACTGCGCCGTATGTAACCCTTTAGACTCGAATACTCTGTACAATAAATGTAGACATGAAATTAATTTAAGGGAAATTGCATATCCCTACTCAACATATATGTCAACACAGCAATACAATTACACATAATCACATTTATCGACGTACATACCCTTTCAGGTCGCCGCAATTTAAATAACAAATAGTTGAGACATAAATATATGTTCAGTAATGTCGTCTAAATAACATACTAATCGTGTAAGGGCATACACTCGGCTGAGACAACGAAACAAAACAAACTTGAATCAATTAGATCGCATGCAAGCAACTTTAAAAAATGTAAAATGTCAGAAAGCCTGGCCCATACGAATTAATAATATTGTTTGAGCAAAAGAAGTTAAAGAAATACGGCGTAACAGTTCATTAATTACATTAATGCTTGGATTAAAACAGCAGTCTGTTAACGACGAGCACTAAGATTTATTGAATTTCAAAGAATAAATCGTTTATAATTGACATATTTCGTGTTTATCTTATCGAAATAGAGTTAATGAGCGAGCAATCATATGTATACTTTTAAAGATACTAGACGCTGTTATTGAAGTTTTTTTCATTCACACTCATTCCACAATTATATCAAATATGATCCCATCCCCCTTGTCATACACTTGGTAATTTATATAATTTAGTCACTAATACGTGCTTTAACTCAGAAATTAGATACTCAACTACATACTCTCATCGACTGTTACATATTATGTATGGTTTCACAACATAATCATGTCAATAGCCATCGAACTTTTGAAAAAAGTTCGGAAAACAAACTTTTCAGAATAAAAAAATACACTATGGTGTATCAAAAGCATGTACTTCTCTAAAACTTATCACAAAGACACATGTACTTGGACCATCTTAAGGTAATTTAAAAACACATATTTATCTTAGAATATAATGCTGTTCACGCACGTTTATTCATATAAGCCTTATTATTTGACTTCAGACAGTCGTGATGCTAATCGTAAAACGGGTGTCCTCCACAAATAAGGTTCAAAATAAATAACATGTGTAATTATAGTACACACCGTCATTTCACCATAAGGGCACTTTTCTAGAAATGCATGCATCTATCAAATTTGAAGCGCATAGTGTTGTTAGCATGGTTATCTCGTTTTCACTTAACCCTTTGCATGCTGGGAAATGTGTTGTCTGCTAAAATGTTGTCTGCTAAATTTCTAAAATTAGCATTTTCTTCGATTTTTTTTCCAAAAAAATACTTTCAGAATAGCAAACAGTTTGGATCCTGATGAGACGCCACGTTCTGTGGCGTCTCATCTGGATCCAAACTGTTTGCAAAAACCTTCAAAATCCGGTTCCAGCACTAAAAGGGTTAAAATTAACGGGGTGGTGTATCATATCTCAGCGTTATCATGCTACGTTTCGTTTTATACGCGGGCAATTAGTTTAAACGTATGTATACGATGTGAGTCTTATGTGTTAAATTATTAGACAGAATGAAGTAAATCATTATCGACGCATTGAATGTAATCGTACACTTGTTCATTGTGGAAAAGTTTGCTCGACAAAATGTATGCCGCTGTACACTAGTTCAATAAAATTCTGCATTGTTATGAGTTCATTTTCCTCCATTCCTGTCTTATAAAGTACACGCAAATCGATATAAAATTCCAGCGTTCGCATCATTACAGGAAAATATATACATATAGACACTATCAGTTACAGCATCATTTAAGCAGAGCATTTCTTTTTAACTGTTTACACTACAAACCCTCAATATATTAGGTCATTGTTTTTACAGTTTTAGTCATCTGGTTAATTTTCTGTTTCATTCGCAAGTTAAATCGCTTCGTGTTTCATGTTATGGTTTGCATTGTGATGTACGTATTTGTCTGTGCTCTTGTTGCCTCAAGTTAATGGCCAGGAGGTATGAACAATAGCTTTCTCTCTTTGAATGAAAACCCGGTAGTTTTATTTGTATCATATTATGAAAACTATTGTTATACGCATTTTAACGGTAAAGTTTGCCGGACATTAATATAATTCAAACATAGTATATATTTATATAAGTGTAATAACTACAAAACATAAATTATTGTGGAAAGGTACAAACTATCGATGTATTCACTGGTGTGTATGGCTCATTGTAAAAACAGACCGTGGCGGATGAAATAAATCTGCTTTATTTGTAGTGTTATCAGGAACATATATATAAACATTCTGTTCACTAATACGTGTTTGTATGAACGTTAACAAACGTAAATTAAACAAATATTGTTTTTATTGTGTGGACAACCGATTTTACTTCTCAAATAATTAACAAGTCCAATTTCTTGTCAAACGGACGCAGTTTTGAAGTCATTGCAGGGATTGCATTCACCGATAACAAACAATAATTATTGTTTAATGATGTTTAATATGTATAATGAAGTGTTTCTGTATGTTCCTGTGTTAAGGCAAATGATACATAACTTAACTAACTTACCTACGGAAGACGACAAGAAAATAAAAAGTAATCTTATCAACAAAAACTGACCATTTATACAGAGCTGTATGTGTTCCAAACACAACCTATTACCAAGTCACCATACACAGTTGCATACATCTGAAATAATAATACATTTTACATGTTTTCAATCAAATATATTTCATTTGCACTTAATCCATTTATTTCAAAAGTCTTTGAAAGGAAATATACTGTATCAACGCTTGCTATGCATTGAACATGCACACTGTGTTAAACCCAAAGGAATCATCAGCGTTTGCTTAATACAATGTACCTACACTCCATGAACATTGTGGTAGAGGTTGGCATGTTCCATCCGTTTAAATAAAGGTAAATAAAAAGACATTGAAACAAATCGTCATTATCCATTGGATAGGATTCTGTTTTAAGTATATTGGTAGATTATTTTGCGTAGGAAACACTCCCCAAAATGATGTGGTTGAATTTGACACGAATGCTTCATGATTCAAAATACATTACAACTACATAGCTTGGGTCCTACAACTGAACAGTTGCAAGCCATAAAATCTGACCACACGTCATCAAACACGCCTATAGTAACCATAGTAACCGTACAACTACAGCACACACATTTTTATACACAGGCTATAAATACTGGTGTGCCATCTTATATTGAAATGAGCTATCTGGTGCGGTTGTTTTATTTATGTTTCAGATAAATGCATGGATCATTTGCTACCCATGTTTAAGACGGGGTGAATATTTGTTATCGTGCCTCAGAAAGTGACTTGTTTGTAGTTCTTGTTGACATCCGACAATTAAGAAATCAAATGGTTATTCAATTGACACGTTTATTTAATGTATGCAATTTGATTCAAATTGTGTTGTTGTGAGATTAACTCTCATTTACGCTAGCATGTTGTGTGAAAAAACATGTGGACATTGTGAGCATTTGGCACATGAATAAATAAATAAATACTCGTGTCGAAACACACAACAACAGAACACAACAAAAAACAACGTAAACAAAATAACTGATTCGTGGATGGTAACAAGTATTTATTTTTCATATGTTTAAACAATAAGAAGTTTGCTTACTCTTAAAGAAGTAAAACAACTTGACTTTTCTAAGCTCGCGTAATGAACGATAGAGCAATAATAAACATAATTCGTGCGGTCAGGTTTTTTCTATGAATGCTATAATCATTAAATTAATATCTTATTATTGAATGAAAAATTATTATATTGTTAATGCATATATACTAGACTGTTTTGCCAGCTCACCAGTAGGCAACTCATATTTCATTATTGTCATTGAATCATAAGTCTTCATAAACATATTACTCCATAAATTGGTGTCATATTTTCAATGAGCATATTTTAATGAGAATATGTATAATAAATAAGTCCACAACAATGTTAAAGTCGATTTTATGGACACTATAATTAGACGCTGAGAATTATTAATAACGAAAGATCTTGCTACAATGTTGTTCTGTTCGCCGGTTAATCACACACAGACTCAGGTCTATTGTTTCCTTAATTGTATGTAATTATGAAATATCGAACTGTGAATAAGAACATTTTAATTACATTGAGTTCACATGTATAGCTAAATCTCATCATGTTATAAGAAGTCGATTAAGGAAGTTATTTTAAATAAAAACACCTTTAAGAAAATAATTATTTCAACTTATTGCTCACTGTAATAGTTTCTAATTCGTTTCAAACGTTTTGCAGTGAAAATAAATAGAAACATTCTAGGTTTATTTATCATATTTGGCGGCCATCTTGGCGGCCATTGGGACGGTATGTTGAATTTCTATGTTGCGTAATAGACTAACATAATTAAAAAAAAATATTGTGTGCTTTGCCCCCTGAAACCAAGGTATAGACAACCAAGTTATCCAATTTTAGTGGATACTTACATAGTTATTATCATAAGTATGTTTTGGCGGCCATTTTGGCGGCCATTTTGGCGGCCATTTTGGCGGCCATTTTGGCGGCCATTTGGGCGCCATGTAGAATATGTAGGTTGCGTCATAGAATTGTGTTGTTTTTCCCCTGAAACCTAGGTATAGACACCAAAATCTTCAAAATGAAGTGGATATTACATAGTTATTATCAGAAGTAGGTTTTGGCGACCATCTTGGCAGTCATCTTTAAAAAGCCCTACTAGAATCAATTCAAATACCTTTTGTAGCAATGTGTGAGGGGTTGATAGTTTTTTATTATATATATGGACCCTTCTATTTTTCTGAACGGATGCTTTGCTAGTTTGCACAGACTGGTTATGCAATACATATTGCATTTATAGTTCTTTGCTTGCTAGTGGATTATGTCGAACCGCATTAAGCTCACTATATTACGTTTCTTAACCACATTTATTCCCAGCAGGCGAACACATTCTCTTCGATTGTATATCGTGTTTACTAATGCACTGTTCGCTTCCATACTGTTCAACAATTTGATTAGTCATACTCATGTACAATTACTACGATCAGTGTCGCTTGCATCTAATGACAACGTGACCATGTCGTATATTTGCAAATGTAATAACGGCAGTTGACACGATATGTTTGATTTATTTTAAATAATATAACTGCACATATATATCTACGAACAGTGATCTATGTGTATGTTAATGTTACGGTCGTATTTCTGTACTATGATTTCGGTCGAGGTTAACGACATCATACTATAGACAGTGTTTATTATAATAATAATTGATTTCATTAATAAATCTAAGTGTTCCTTCTATAACACATCTCAACAACACATTTAGCAAATGTCTGGGCTGAAAAATTCAGTAGTATTTGAAAAAGAAAACTAGTATAACATAAGTTCATAATAAGGACTTTAAGGACTCACGATATGCTCACGGCAAGGACGTGGGGATTGCTAATTAGGCTGACGCCCCAAACATCTCCCGTAATCAAATAGTGTACAACTCAAAATATCTTAAAATATACACGATGGCTACAGTTTTATAGAAGTTCTTCAAAATGGCCATACAGCGCGACAAACTTTAATTGACGGGTTAGTTTCCCTGTTTTGATAGCCAACGTGGTATTTTAACAAGAGCACAGGAAGAATAATAAATAGCTGAACAGTGTCTGGATGAGCTTTTGAACCCGATAGAATGTGTTGCAATAACTAAACCCTGAAGGTTAGAACTTTGGAAATGTACACTGATATCTTACCCATATCTGTTAAATAATGTTCAACTATTCGCAATTGATGTATCAATCTGTTTCAAGCTGTAGAAAATCTAATCAATAAAGCTTACTTCATAAACTTACTTTAGTCATATGCAATGTACCCTATTATTTCATCATCACAATCAAACAATTGTTAATTGACTGCATTGCATAAATATCGTATAACCGATATATTACTTCGGAAATCGACAACATAATTTTTACAATTCGTCGTGGAATTTGATGCAACGAATTTATCCTTTTTCCACTTACTTATACTTTTGTTTCAGAGCGGTACTTTTACGGGCGTCAGTAAGCGTCTTATTTTATATAATTCGAATTGTGAAAGTAACACTTAATGCCATAGGGTATAAAAAGCAAAGTAGTGAAGAATGTTGTAGCTCGTTAAACATGGACATTTAAAAGAATATAGATTATATTAGATAAGTGCCTGTGTGTACTTAAATATAAAACGATTTGCATACAGATTTGCTTGGCTCGGCTTTCCAAGCAGTAAAAGCCGTTTCGATACGAGTCGGATAAATTCCAAAACACGAATAAACCAACCGAATATTTATTTTGATTCTAACATTGGTTATTTTTGTTTTGAACAACAAAACATTCAATTAGTTAACAATACAGACTTACTACAATAAACGCATTAAATAAACTGAATTTTACCTTGCGTAGTAATATCGTGTCTATTTGTGATTTTTACCGGTTCCGCCACTCAAAATAGTCCTTTTACAATTCTACCAAAAAGCAGAGATACAAGATAAAATATCGCCAAAAGCATAGCTTAAAATATAATCAGGATGCCAAATATTTAAAACAAATCAAGTAGAAAACATACGGTTTTGTTCAAATATAACTTGTTTCATCAAAACAAAAATGGATTTTAAAAGAAGGTTTCGTCACACATTTACTAAAAAAGTAGTCTGTTATGAGTGTATCGAATAAACCTTGCCTGTCATGAAAAGCACGAGTTTTTACAACACCAAGAATTTACTGTGATCATACATCTGAAAACATAAACATTAATCAGTGTTTTTCTGCCGCAGATGTATTGTAAGAACATAATTATGGAGTTTGTATTTCCCCAAGACGACATAACAAACTTGTCTTCTATGTAGCTGAACTTTATCACGTTTCACAACAGAATTGCGATAATTAATGAGACGGTAAACATGAACTCGAACTTGGCAATTGTCGTTATTAAGGGAACGTAAACTTATTGCAAGTGTTTTACTCATACCAAAATCAGTTGTGTAACTGTTTGTAGCTTAAATGTTCTTCAGTTAATGCAACAGTTTTTCGAGTTGCGTCGTGTTAAGAATATAACGGTACATCAAGTATAAGGAATTCTGTTTTAAGCACAGTAAAGATTAATGATTGCTAATGATAATCCATAGAGTACGATATTTTCTTGAACAATGTTGTCAAAAGTGATCATTGACCGCAAACTGAAACTGAAACTAAAACTGAGCGTTAGTCATCATTCTTAAAGAGTATGTTCACCTAATAAAATTTAAATCGTTTCAAGAAATATGCCAACGATAACGTTAGTGAATTATTACATTTATATTTTATAAAAAATACTATAATTACATCATAGATCTATAAACGGCACGTTACTAAGGCATTTATAGAAGAGAATAGTAACGTATTGAATTCGAAAACGTATTGTTCTAGTTTAATTTCTTGCCTAATATTTATCATACGTGAGTACATCAGCGTGTCATCTAAACACTCATGTTTTGCTCTCTTGAATTAATTCATTCACATATATACTCCTGACCGTGGGTTATCCGTAAACAACCACGATGGAACAATATTCTTTCTTATTCAACGGGCATAGATATTTTGGATTGTTAAACATAAAAACTATTTTATGTTTTTGCACGTATTGCCTGAAATTGTAAATACATTTATTCAAACTGCAAGTTGTAAGTTCTGTTTTACGTGAGGCGTAGTAAAACGATATACCATAATTCTTTCATATCCATGGTCTGTATTTGATATGTGTAAATATCTATAACAAATCACGGGTATCACGCCTAAACATTGTTTAAATGTTAAGTCATAATTATGTCATGAATCTTATATAAAAGACCATATGTTGGTTACCAGAGTTTTTCTCTCCCCCCCCCCAATCTCCGATGTTTTCACATGAGTGTCATTGTGTTTTAATCAGTTCAATTAGACAACATGGTCTAGACCGTACACCAATCTTGTAATAAAAGGGTTATGTCTATATTGTCTTAGTGTCTTTTCTGCACCAGACAAATATTCCGAGATAATGGGTACTAAAAGGTTAGACCTAAGATATATTGAAATACGCGTAAGATATATATTTTTATAATAGACAAATAAAATATGGTATATTATCTGTGCATGTAACATTAATTATGTTTAATTGTCAAGATAATGAATACATTTAGTTAAAAGTAACAACACGTAGTTGTAACTGTTGTTGTAAATTACAATAGTATTAATTCATTTACCACATGTTTTCAATTAATTCTATATGTTCACAGTTGTTGTCATGACTCTACATGCATGTAAATAGAGACCTTGACAGTTGTGCCTTATACATACTTGATATTATATAGACACCATGGAGCGGTACACATAGGACTTCTTAATAGTCTCGCAGACGGTCTCTGAGAGGTTTTACTACGCTTTCATACTCAAGGAAATGATACATCACACATGAAATAACACTGATTGCTTGTCAAGCAAAGCCATTATTTCAAACCTTTCAGAGCTAAATACATTACAAAGGTTTAAACACTCTGGTTTCAAAATGTCTTTATTTTAAATGATTGTGTCTTTTAAGTCTGATTGATCCTTTTTGTATAACAATGTTAAGAGGGTAAGCATTCCAATTATATTGATAAGCGAAGAGTAAATACGTTGTAGAATGATATACAGAGAATACATACGTACAATTATCGTTTTTATCTATAACAATGCAGGCAGACACAACAACAAAAACGTATTAGAATTGGAATCATATTTGAGTGCGCATGCGCGAAGAACAAGTCGCGTGTTTTTTTCGTAACAAAATAACATATCTTTTTAAGTGAATATTAGACTGTAAAAGCACACTTTTTTTTCATTAAGTACATTATAAAATAGTTTGTGTCAGGTAACTTAGCCCTATCCATGTCCCAAACGTGTCAATTTTGCTACGTACGTTGCCTGGAAGCTACCATGTATACCGCAATTTAATATTATAAGCCACAAAAGAAATGCGCAAAAACAAAATGAACCGTTTGCATTGTAGTAATAGCAGCAGTAGTTGTAGTAGTAGTAGTAGTAATACAAGTAGTTGTAGTAGTAGAGGTAGTAGTAGTAGTAGTATATTTGTAGTAAAAGTAGTTGTAGTAGAAGAAGTAGTAGTTTTAGAAGTAGTAGTAGTAGTAGAAGTAGTAGTAGTAGTAGAAGTAAAAGTCGTAGTAGTAGTAGTAGTAGTAGTGGTAGTAGTAGTAGTAGTAGTAGTAGTAGTAGTAGGAGTAGTAGTAGTAGTAAAAGTAGTAGTAGTAAGAATAGTAGTTGTAGTAGCAACAGTGGTATACGGAAATTAAAAGACTTTATGAGAATGCATTGATTTGCCAATACAACTTTTTAGATATGAATAAATGTCATTAGCGGTGTTCTTCAAATGATGATCTTACAAAACAACGAACTAAAATAATCGCGTATTTCAATTACAGTCTCTCAAACTAAATCTGGGGAACGACATCAACTATGAAATATTATACCGCGTGTTTACTATGACAGATGATAGAACAATTTATCAAACAAATTCTGTTTTTGAAAGTTTATAGCCGTCTTACATGGTTAGCGTTACTATTCATGGTTTGACGTAGATTATTAGGTATATGAAAGCATGTTGATACTCTAAAGATTGTGCTTAGTCGAGCTTTGAAAAGTTAACATTTATAACATATTTATAGCAAAACACACATCAACTAAATAATTATATCGCATGCCAATAACCATTCTGAGAAGCGCTTTTGAAACCGAGAAACTAAAACCGTAGTCATGAAATCAACGCTTTAAATTGTTAAATGTGTATCCTTGCTTGTAAAAACATCTTATATCTCTGTTAATATCGCAACGTCTTGTTTAACATAAAGCAGACGCTCTTTGTTGTATTTGATATTAACGTCCATGCATGTTAAAATACAGCAGTGGAAAACTGTGTCGAGCTACATGAAGTAACGCGCGTGTAAGACTGCAGACTTGTTACGAAAAAAGGCGAAAACTGCAAATTGTATTGTGTAATAACGTATAACTGAAGAACAACATTTTTTTTCGGAACACTTACTTCCCGTTTCCATGTAAACAAGATGAAATATGATCACGTTTCTGAAAACTTTCCTACAGTTTTTTGTTTGACCAATATGTATAAATCTTTCACCAAGATAGTCTTATAACAGTTGTGTCGGAACTTAATATTATTATTAGAAATTTATGTCATCAACGATGCCCCCACTACCGCCTGAGGAAAGTTTTATTTTAGATAACACATTAAAGAATAAAAAAAAAATTAAGTGAATTTGATTTTACAAAATTAAAACGGAATGAACAAAGAAACAAAACATTGTTGTGAGTGAAACGACGCGAACGTTATATAAGCGGCCCAACTAAAAATACCATAAAGCCACGTCCAGATGAACATTGTGTAGTTCGTATAGCGTTTTCTCACATGCTTTTACGCAGAAAAATACAAAATATAACATAAATTTATAAAATTATTGAAATAAATGTTATAAAACGATTTTATTTAGAAATGGTAATGTTATCAATGCAAGCGATCTTCAATTACTTACGTTTCTATAGAGAATACATGTACGACGAGTATGACATTTTTCACGTTTTTTTCAACATGTTTTTTACTTCTATTGGTTTTTCAGTTAACCGGTTACATGTTATAACCGGTTACTGAAAAAGATTAACCGGTTACTGTTTTTTGTAACCTGTTGCATCAATACTAAAAAAGGGAAGAACTACGTATGTTAAGACTTGAGTATCGAATTGTTTTGTGATTTTTCTTGGTTAAGATTATCATGAGATCGAATATAAATGGGACACAGATAAACTGTTGAACATATCAATGATATATTGTTTTGAGTGCGAAAGTTTAATAAAACCAAATTTACATTGACGTTTGCCATATCTTTAACCCAAGAGTGCCTCAAGGACCTTGATCGTTCATTTCAGACATGTAGATCATGTACATATACCTTGATCCCGTCCCACCTGTACATGCAATACCATATTGTGGTACACGTTAAACAGCTTGAAATAAAAGACGTTGGATACTTTTTTCTAAAAGTCGATCATTCTTGAATGCCACTTAGCCCGACAGTCCTGTTGTATAAAGGCTATATGCGTGTTATACGACATTAAGCATTAGTTCTAGGAGAGTTAGAGACTCTACGAGCATGTTCCAGACACATAGTGTGTCGGTTTATAAGTCAGATGTATCGCCTGTGTCATTCTCCTTTGTGCGGATTCTACATCTAAAATGCTTTTATCCATGAGATAGAGACACTAATAGAACACGATGACCGCATGATGGCCATTCGTTGTATTTTATTTTTTTTACTTAAGATAAAACCTAATAGGCAAGTATTATTAGTACCGACGATTCATACCCTATTGATCAATATCACTGTAAAAGTTAATTAATAGTTTTAGCATCAATTTGGGTGCACTTATGTTTTCGTTACCGTTTCACAATGGTTGGGTAATCCTATTAATCAATAACGTTTATAAGAAACTATTTGTTTTTGAAATTAAACTCATTTATTTCAAGAAAAATGTTGTACATCAGTTTGCGTTGATCATAACATAAGAATCATGCATTCAATTGTGCATTAATAAAAAAAGGAAATGTCTGTTGAAATAATCTATACATGAACAGGATTTTATTTTTGAAAATAACAACCATTCTAAAATAGGAAAGTAAATAATTGTTCACCATCATCATCATCATCATTATAGTTTTGTAACATGTCGAAAATTAAAGGATATATTTAATTTTAAAGCTCGTGCGATCATTTTCTTTCAAAATGCGAGGTAAAACTAACGTCGGCGTTGCGCCTAAGTTGTCGCGAGTGTACAGACATAAACATGTTTTTTCCAGTATCATAATGATATTTGTACGTAGGCGGTTTTGTTTTAATTTTTACATATCAAATTATATGACATTTGCCGTATTCGGTTGCATTACTTAACCACAATATCAAAATTGTCAAACGCTTTGCCTGCTCGATATGTAGCATTTCCTTAACCAGTTTTACGCATATATTATCGCTTTTTATTATATTAATTTAAATCAGATGCAAACACAGTACTTTACTTTTAATTTGTTAGCATTTGATTTAAGCAAAAATTGGACTCCAATTGAATTCAATAAATGTGACCATCGAGCGGTTAAGGCTAAACTATTTTGTTTATGTAGTATTTAAAAAGATATTATAAACAACGAGCGAATATTAATATTGCATTCATCTATTTACTATCATAGTTTTATATGCCGTATTTGTATTACGAAACTAAGAAAAAAATTAATAATAAACTACGACATCGGTAATGAGGCAATAAAATAAAAATGAACCCAGTCACCCGAACATCGTTATGTAATTCCATGAAACTTGCAACATTATCAGCAAAGCTAATGAAATAATCTCAAGATATTCAAAACTGTTTTTAGTTTAGTAAAGATTTTTTTTGGTCGTTCACGTGTGCACATTTGACAATAGTTTGTATGAAAGATAATATAACACTTTTCCCATATCGGTTACATTAACAAGATGCATTTATAAGATCTGCTAGCGGACCATCTATACATGGTATTGCAAAATGAATGAATATAAAAGTATTCATTGTCTAAACTCATCAATCCATTTTCATAATCTGTGCAAATAAGATTGTGTATGCGATAGTGGCTCTTCAAGACTATAATAAGTTGACGGTAACGAATACAAACATGTTATTGCAGACAATTCCTTATTATTTTTGCAATGCCAAGACTCATTTTAGTGGATGTTATCCAAATACTCAAAACCACATTTTTCAGGTAGTCTAAAATGACGGCGTCTTTGTTCTTGTCATACACGTTTAGTGCAAGATAGTTGCTAGCAAAACGATGTGATTATAGTTTGGCGCCAAAGCAGCTTAGAATGGTCGCATAGAGACAATAAGAGACATTAAAACTAATCGCTGAATGACAGTTTATATTTCGTGAAGACCCACCATCCATTAGATAAGACTTAGGTGTCTTCATTTGGACATATTTTAATCCTTGCTGAGGCAATGACTCCTTTGCACTGAACAAATGGTGTCTCTAATGCCATATCAGACAGTTAGAAAGTAAGTAGTAAGTATCCAGTAATTTTTTTTAATAAATACCACTGGCCTAACTTTAAGACAACCAACGCATACTAATTAATTTCAAAATGCTTTTTGATGACGTAATGTGACCTCAGATCAAAGATGTAATTACACCAACGATACTTACAATCACATGTGTCAGTCACCGCTTTAATAACATATATGTTACATAGTATACTCTATTATAACATACATTGTGGTATAATATATTTTTATGTAGGTAGCATTTCTANATTAAGTAAAAAGTTATGTAGCAGTTGAATTTAAAATCTAGTTTTTTTTTATTAAAAAAGACATTTTTTATTTTTTTTTTGAAATAAATTATGTATGTATTATAATGTGCCAAATCTCTAGCTAAGATTTGTTAATATACGCCGTGCTCTGGAAAACCCGAACCTAATGCATGTGGGTAAAGTCTGGTTCCGGATTAGACTTTGGAGTCCGCAGTAAGGGACGAATTGTTTGGCAATTGTTCGTTTTAAGGAAAGTATCTGCGTAACGAAAATCAAGCTCTGGGGTTTATGTATGTTACATTTTGGATAGATGGAAGACTTACTTGTTGGATTTATAAATAAACAATTGTAAACAAGAAGACCTGCAAATGGAAAATATACATCTCCTGTAATATAAATGTATGAAAGAGTGCATCAAAACGTAGTGTACAATGTAAACTTTCAAAATTATTTGTTTAAGTTTAAAAATTCGCACCACTTGCATTCAAAAGATATGTGTCACGTGTTTCGATATTATATGTTCATAAAAGAAATGCGTGTCTGTTGATTAAATATAAGTAACCGCATAAATGTGCATGGTGCATGACCATGCAGTTAACCTTCAACGATGACATAGACGAGTTGGTGTTGTCAATAACTATGTTCCTTAAGGGCGTCTCTGCCACGTTTGATTACCGATCTTAGTTTTAAAGGACACATCTGTTATCAGAGCTTTTTTTACCGATAAATGAAATGATAAATTTATTTTTAATTATATATGTATGTTGTGTGTGTAATGTTGTAGATCAAACAGCCGTTATAAAAAAATAAAAAAAAAACATCGAGATATTATTACAGTTGCTGATGGAAGTGCACTTAACAAAATTGTAATATTTTTTGGTGTAACAGGTATGCATATGTTTTTTAGTTTAGATGCGATATTCCTTCATGCATGGTCATGCATATGTTATTACGCATGCTCATTTCTAAAGACATGTCTTGCTGCGGTTAAATAAATAATAGAAAAATCTATTGTGATTTAGGGAACTAGAGCTGCTTGGAACAACTGGACGTTTCTTGTATCACCAAACTAATATTTGACTCATCATACTTGTTATACATTTAATCAATGTCTTCAAAAGATTAAGTCGATCAAAACATATATCCAAAACGACATTAAGCATTGAATGTTCATATTGTTCTTTAAACTAATTTTCATTTCAGTTTGATAAATTTAGTATGCTTGTGTTGGAAGCCATTTTTTATTTGTCATGAAAACACAACAGTTGTTACATTTCCACCATACTGAATCAATATACGAGCGGTAGTTATGTATTTACATCCACAAATGACAGCAAGAAACGTATTCGCTGATTGGAAGCCTTAAGGCTGAAATCTAAACATTAGCAAAACTGTGATAGGGGTGGGTTTATTTTACGCAAAATAACAGTTTGTAAACATATACAAGCAGAATGTTTTTTATTCGTCTGAAAATATGATAAAATATTTGTTTGTAATACAAACATACACACATACAAACATGTATGTAATCAAGATATATCTCGTACACTATTTGTTTCAAGAAATGTAGCTTGTACTTGTCGTAATTTATGTTGTTTAATTAGTGATAGCAAAGAAGTTCTGATACACAATGAAATGAATAATTTACATAATTAGTCGTATAGACTTTCATTATAAAATGTGATATGTATAGGCCAACGCAATAATTAATTGTCAGCGACAAAAGGAAACTATTGTTCGTGTGGCCTTCATATGGCAGTCGTATGTATCTATTCTCAAATAGCGTTGAAACATTGAAAATAAAACCACCTATGTATATGTAATAAGAATATTGAAGCGCTGGAGACATTATCCAGTTACAAAATCAGCCAATCATCTCAACCTCCAATTGCTAGTACAGGACCGGACGAAACACGAACAAAACACAATATGTAAAACAAACAAAAAGGGTCGGCGCAATGATAATTAGTTCATCTTGGGGGCTGAAGGTTGGGTGGGAGCTTAATAATATTGCGCGTGTATTAAGTGCTTTTCGTCATTGCTTGTCACGAATTTCTTAAGAGTGATACATTTCTTAAGAGTCGTTAAGTGTATTATGGAAACAGAACAGAACAGAGCAGACATTTTGTTAGATTTATACATAACTTAATACATATAATATAGAAGTAAGTAAACATTAATGGAACACTGTTATCAGTTTGTCAATTGTACATACATTTATCATTTTTGGAAGAATAGTTTAAAATAAAGCTATACGATCAAATACGAAGGAGGTGTTAATTACAGTGGGGTTAGGGATTTTGTTCCGCAAATAAGGGGTTGCTTAGACATGAATATTATTGGTTAATTAATCTCTATCAATCCGTTTTTTTTAGTGGTTAATCTCTTATAATCTCGTGTAGGGGTTTTTAGGGATTTTTTGGGTTTAAAACGGATTATTTGGGATTGTTAGGGCTGAATAGGGATGCTTGGACTCTGCGCATGCGTACGGGTTCAAAGGCGGAGTTTTGCATGTGAGCATTTGCTAGTACTGCGCCTGCGTAGGGCTGAAACGGCGGTGTTATTATCTTATTAATAACTCCGCCTTTTCAGCCCTACGCATGCGCATTACTTTAATGTATTAAAGCAAAGATCTACAAATAAACAAAGATTGGAAACATCTATTCGGACCAATAGTAAATATCGGGTATTAGCGCAACGAAAACGAGATGAATATTACGTAACATCAATCGAGCAGCCGCTAGTCTCACTCTGTTATCTAACGTTATAAATCGTTACAGCAGCGTTTCTGCCGCTTGATTCCAATACAAAACATTTCTTTACTTCGCACAATACAACTTAAAACATTTGAAACATGAAAATGTTTCGATATTTATAGCAGCGTTGATACATTAAACATCATTTAAATAATAACAGTCTATCTATCTATCAATTGCCTTAAACTTAATTATTTCTTTCTGGAAATAATGAATAAAGTATAAGTATAAAGGTGATATAAAAAACTATAGTCTATAACTTTATGCTTTTAACTTTAATATGTTCGCGGGTATTAAATTACAATACATTGAGAGATTATAGGCCGAGTTAGACTATTTAAAAGTATATAAATACTTCAGATGTACATTTTAAGGTAATATAAAAATGTACAAGACTAAGATTGTGTGTTTTTTTAAAGACCCATTACTACTCAAAATCAACGACAATTTCGAACAATATTTCGCAAAATAAAGTTTAACAAATAACAATCAGTGTTCCTTATAGCAATTGCCTAAATTTTCAACGCCAGATTTGCAATGGTAACATAGATGTTTGTAGATACAACATGTTCTTTTTCTAATTTTATTTTTGTTGTATAATTAATTCTATTTTACGAAATCTATTCATACGACACATGAACACTAACATGGTACCATTTTAGTGTTCGGGTGTCGTATGACTAGATATATTTGCGGGAAATTAAAATGGAATTATTTGTGTCACAAAAAAATAAAAACGAGCATTTTGTATCTACACAAATCTATGTTACCAGACCACATCGGGCGTTGAAATTTCGGCAATTTTGCTATCAGGAACGCGGATTTTTTATCATTTAACTTTATTTTGCGAAATAGTGTACGAAATTTTCGTAGATTTTGAGTAGTAATGGGTCTTTAACGTGAACAGTCTCGGAGATATGCATTACCGATGCAGATTTTCTTATTGAAAAGTACATATCCGCCATTGCCTAAAACTTTACTATTTCTAAATTAACATTTCAAGTTTAAATATTTAGAGGTACCGTAATAACTCAATGTTTTCGAACACTCTAAATTTTCGGACACCCCTTTTTTTAGCCAAAATAATAATTTTGTGTGACTCTTTATTTTCGGACATACGGGTTTTCGTCCATAATTGACGACTCTAAATTTTCTGACAGTATATTTTACATCGCTATTTTACCATTTTTCGGCTCTGTTTTCGTTATCTGATGACCCTACGATCAGGGGGTTTTACAACGGGATTAAGGTCATAAAGCCGATGCATACCTGAGTGCAAAGAAACATTTGCATTATTGGGTAAATAAACTTGTAAACCGGTAAAACACAATGGTTTCGCCCGGAAGCATTGGAAATTATATCGTAAATGTTAAACACCATAATGGAACAACG
>VMBQ01001783.1:60200-75394 GCA_007657795.1 Dreissena rostriformis
ATATATATATATATGTGTGTGTATATGTTTGTATATGTATATGTTTATGTATGTATGTTTATATATATATGTATATAATGTTTTTTTGGTTTCAAAACAAATAATTAACACGTTAATTATTAATATAAGTACTATTTTCCATTAGATTAAAGCTCCTATATATCATGACCTAGATAAATAATCATATAAAGAACAACATATTTAAGAATGTTTTGTAGATGTTCATAATAGTTTGGATTCCTAAATTTAACTGTCTGCATCATTACATTATGACTATATGATTATACTATGTGTGTCGTTATGTTTTATATCTCTGTTGCTAAGTAATTTGTGTTCTAATTACCGAATAAGTTCTTTAATTGGTTTCGATAGGACTTACTGATCGGTAACTATATGTTGATCGCTTCTGTTTATTGTGTTTCCTGTAAGGAATTATATGATTATTGTTGTTATTTAAGGAATTTTTTTATTATAATTATTATTGTTAATCATGCATAATGAGCTTCTCCGCTTTTGTCATGATTTAACAAAAAAGTTTTGTTCATGTACGTGCATGTATGTTTCTGTTTAATTGTGAGTGTGTGTATGGGATTGCGTGTGTGTGTTTGTGTGTGTATGCGTGTGTGTATGCGAAGGTTTGTGTGTGTATCCATGGGTGTGTGCGTGCGAGTGTGTGTGTTTTAATTGCATTTTGCATTTGTTTTTCTTTTGTTTATTTGTTGTGAAAATATGCTGTTCTCATGTGCCTCATATGGCGTATTGGATCGAAATAAACACCTATCTATCTTTACTATACATTTTCGCTCTACTACATGCAAATGTTGTACAATGTTTTAGCATGCTATTGTTAAACATCGTTTACCACTCGATTATATGCTTACATGTTATGCCAACCAATTGTGCACACACCATTGTCTTGCATGGATTGTAATATATATGTGTCAGGGGCCGGAGGTCTATATCACAAATAAACAAACATGAACTTGAAATTTCAGATAATTTTTGGAACATACCGCACTTCAATTATTTCAAAAGGAAACAAATTATCTAAAATATACGGTAGGTACAATATACTTTATTCAGCATTGAGCCCTACCTGGAAATAATAAGCTAATTCGATAACACTTGAATACAATTGTAAAATTGGTTCAATACCCTTTGTTACACATACCCGTTCATAATCAGCATCAGTTATACATTAATAAAGTGACTATGACTAGCCATTTTGCTCTAGTTTTCGAAAGGTCGTGTTTTTACAACACACACACACACACACACACGCACACACACACTATGATCGTTGTCTACAGTATGCCCCTGCATACAAATATCACTGAATTTTTTCTTGGGCGACTACCTGAAGCAAACCGCCCTCACATTGTTTGTTACTATGTCAATCATATATAACCATACAATATAATATGTGACTCTCAGTGAAAACCACTACACACACAAGCCTTCTCTTCTTCACTATCTCAACGCTCCTTGTGGTCAAAACAACGTTAACTTGTCGCATAAACTACATAATTTTCAGATTCATATTACAGCTTTACAGCACCATAAAACTACCGACACTCGCTACCAGTTGCCATATTCTCAAATTTCTAACATTTCCTTAACGTAGGGTAATTTGGCATGATAACGGAATGTCCTTACAATTTCCTTACTATAGAACAACAGGTCAATTACCTATAACTATGCCTGTAAGAAATAATGAGAATTGTGTTTCTGCCTAATGTGGTCGTATGTGCTGCGACAAGTTCTTCGGATGTTGGAAACGTGATACGAGAAACAGGTAAACTATCTATATGTTTTCTGCATTTCCTGTTCTTTTAAATAGTCAAATTATCAAAATGATTTAGAGATTTTACCTTCTCGTTTCCATGTTTACCAGGAGAAATTGATATGAACAGATTTTTCTGAGAACTTGTATACACTGTTTGTATGAATAATATGTGTACAATATATCACCACGATAGTGTTTTCGAAAATACCTTAGCGAAAAAAGACAATTACTATGTATGTTCAGACGTTGGTATAAAATGTGTGTTCTGTTAAGATCATCATGGAAAGGCATATGAAAATGAGACAGGTTTATTGTGGAATAGTTACTGGTATATATGTTCACGTATGAAATTTCAATAAAGCAATGTTTTCATTTACCTGTTATGTATAGGTTATGGGTGATGCTTTTTAATAAATGGGGTTTTATCTAGGGATTTTTAACTTTGTATGACATAGACAACAATGTGGTCTGAGATAGTATTAGAACACTATATGTTTTTAATAGACATATATATAACACCGATAGTGAGACCATTTTGGATACCCGGAAAATAGTGACATTAGAGTGCATGATATAAATAAACTAAAGAGAGGAAAATATACCAAACCAAATATCATATCCCCGACCCCTTCGGCTCAGAAGAAGATGAATAAACTATTTTAATATTTACTTTAGAAGTTTTTATATAGCAATTGTCCCCTGGGGGTCGCATGTTTTGACCCTGGGGGCATGATTTGGACTTATTTATCCGAAAATACTAATTTAAATTACATGCCAAACAAAAATATCTTGACCTTCAGATTTTACGGTATTATCGTATTAGTGTTCCCTTTACTCAGATAAGGAAACAATCACGTTTCCCCTACGGTGGGGCCAATTGTCATCCCAGAGGCATGATTTGAACAAACTTGGTGGAGGAACACTTTATAATGGTAACCACAAACTATAAATTTCTGGACTCTATTGATTTTAGAGAAGATGAAAACTGTTAAAAGTTATTTAGCATATACGTTTATATAAAACGTGTGTCCCTTGGGCATGATCAGTTTTAAACCAACGGGCAAGATTTTAACAAACTTGGTTAAGGACCATAATTAAATGTTATTAACCAAATACCGAAGGTATCGTCCATGATATTTGATGTTTGACCTGTTTTATTTAACATTTAATGAAACAAAGTAAACCCCTGGGGAATTATTTGACAAAAAACACAAATGTACAGGACCACCATACAAAGTCACATAGCAAATTCAAACCCATGACTGTTGCGGTTTCATACAATATATCGTGTAAGAGTTTAACTATTAAAGTCTGCGTAATTCATGTGACACAACGTCATATACACGTGATACATCTAGATAAATCCCGCCCAACTGTGTATGCAATACCGTTATGTGGAACACAATCTTGCTACCGTCCGATCAAATTTGGATTCACAGCCTTGTATTGGTAAATGCAAAGACTTGTACAGGTTTTTTAATGAGCACTTAACACATATTATTATCAGTTACGTGAAATTTAGTCGGTGTTCTCGTCCATTTATTCTCGTAATCATATCGTGCGTATGTTCGTCTGTCGTTTAGCAGTATAGCAGTATGTGTAAACATACAAACTAGTAAAGAATTTGTAATATCGTGGCAGTCCGTATACTATTGAATATATTCCTTCGGCTATATGCTACTAACAATTACGAAATCGATATTATGTTTAAACATCCTGGATTATCGACCACAACTTACATATATTTAAGGAAGTAACCACCAACTATATAAACGCCGAATCATGCGTGTCTTAAAAGGCCAAAGTTCGATTTTTCCGAGTTGTCGGCTGGTTCATCCATCTACAACTGTTTGTACATTGACCATACACTAAATGTTCATACAATTATGTGTGTAATAGTCGTGGCCTTTTTTTAAATGCTCCACGCATTTTATGCCCCTCATAGGAATATTATCAAAAACAAAGTAATCCGTATCTCTGACTCGAAATTCAAGAGTTTTTCTTTAAGGTTGTTTGTTGTTTAATATGTTCTCCAGTATTGTATAGACAGTTGGTAACTTACTGAAAATAAATGAATATGTACACAAAAGTATGTATTGGCAAGATAATCAACAGTATGATAAATAAAACTATAAGTGTATTCTATAACAATATAAACAATACTCACGTACTGTATCGTCTTCAATGTTAATGTACATAATAAGGTTTAACAATTAGAATGTATAAATAAATCAAACTTTGAATGCCAAGGTAATCGTGGTGCTTCGTAGTTAAATTTGTCTTCAAACAATTGTTTTAGTTAATATTGCTTTGCCTTTACAAAAAAAGGATTTGTTTTCCATTGTATTGGGACAAAATCCAATGAGCAAAAAGTCCAAATGAAAATGTATAACATCTCATCGGACTTTTAGTTTTTAAACACGCTTCAAGACTGTACACTCATGTAGACTGTCCGTCATTCGATACAATATAGTATTTCTAGAAGTTATATAAATAAATCGATCGAAATTCGAAAAAATATCCGTGGGATTGTTTTTCCAGTTGTATAATGCATTGTTCCTATAAGATAATATATAATAATTTGTGTGCTGCAAACCACGATGGTATAGTCCTTAAATGGCATTTAAAGACTTACATTTGCGAAGAAAAAACACTTCAAGACATTTCAAAATTCCCATGAGATTATGTTTCGCTCTGAAAAACAAACGGGCCTTAGAATCCCATAGAACAAACGACATATGGGAACACAATCAAGGTTGTTAATGTCGACGTTGACATGATTGTATCAGTTATTCTTGTACGAGAATTATCGTGGTTTAAAAATCAGCTTCTTGAATCATCAATTAAAAGACTGTGATTTATAATCAATGAATATTTATAGGAAGAGTAGTATTGAGTAGTACAACTCCAGAAACATTCTCAGGACAGAAATGCCCCCTACACTTTAATTAAAGGCAAACTACAGATTACCTATACACTTCGTAACAATCTTTACAATACGACATTCGAAATAAAATCATGTTTAAAGCTGGGGTCACCGCATTGAAACGGTTGATTCAAAGAAATAGGTTTTAAACGTTGACGTATTCTCAAACCTTACACTAAGCCCGTAATTCGTTACACATACAAGCGTAAATTAACTTAATAGCATCGTATTCGCATCAAACAAGCAATACAAGATAATAAAAAAACGATTTAATTGCAATGTTATGTGTATGCATAGTACAAGAATGTGATGTGATGCCCGTCAAAAGAGCATTTAATAAAAAAATATAGAGAACTCTCTTACAAATAGTAGGCCTCAAAAAGCAACGTACATGCACATACTATCTGAACATTTCAAATATATTGTGAACATCTTGTCAAGACACACAATGTTTCAACGTGTTTTAATAAATAAGAAATCTGACCTATGGGATTTATACATAAGAAGTATAACTAAGAACACTTTCCTGTGGGTTTATAAATATCAAAGATTACATGTATGTTTATTCAGAAGACTAACATGTGAGATTTATAAGCGAACATTGTAAATAATGAAACATACCTGTGGGATTTATATCTCTCGTTCAAATTAATCAAATTATCAATAGACTAGACAATAAATTCCATAGAAGTTATGTATTTGCCATGGTCGCTTATACTACTATTATATAATAATATTCATCCCTGCTGAGTTATGTGATGTTGTACACAGTTCTTAACACTAACAGTATATACGAGTTAACCATAACATATTGTGTCATGAATTACTTGCATAAGATAAATTGCACAGTTATATGTTTAATTTTTAGAGTACCCATCAAACGCATACGAAATATCTGTGCCACTTGCTTTTATATTCAATGCTTATAAACCGCATGCGTGCCTGTAAATAAAAACAAAAGCAACCGTACACACGTGTAGAGTTGTAATGACGTTTAGTTAACCTCAATGAAAACTTAAACGAATTAATGGAGTCTTTTTAAATATGTTCCGTGAGTGTGTCGATGGGCTTAGTTCCAACGGACGCAATATTGGCAATAGCGTTTAACAAACGAATGACAGTTAAATTCTTACTCATATTTCTATTTTGTTTGTGTTGTGGATCAAACAACTTTAATTACAATAGAACTGAGAAACCTCGAAATGTTATTGGATCGGCGGATTGATGTGCACTAAGCAGAATTGAAGTTATTTCATACTGAATCGTAACTCGTTTCCATTGGAATTTCAGTTTTCTGTTGTCGCAATATCAGAGATTTTACGAGACCCTTGGCGTCATCACGCAACAAATGTTAATGCTATGAGATATTGGCATTGTTATGGACATTATTTTTTAAGAACGACATTTCTACGTGTATAACTTGTGTTTTATTTCTCCTATGGGCACTGTAGAAGCTATTGTTATATTTAAAAGACAATGTGCCGCATATAACGTAATCTTCCTCTCGACAAATGTTCCTCATTGCGATTTCTCTGGAGTTCAATTATTCATGTAGTATATATAATATAACCTCAAATTGTCATTTCATAGCTTACAAAGTCTAAATTTATGTGGAGAATGTGTCTTAAGTCAAGCACGTACTATGTGATATTTGCACATTTCAGCGTGATTAACACCGCCTTGGAGGAACACTCACATTGACATCCTATTTGCAAGGTAATTAGCATTAAATAAAACTAGGCACTCTAGTTAGTTTATTTAAGCTTGATGTCATTTTTGTTGGCAATTAGTAATATATATTAAATCCTAAATTTAGTGTCATGACCTCAGTCACACCATACATACGCATATATTTATGGCATGCATGTACACCCTATCTTTGACAGACGTTGTTTACCAGCACTGATGTCATTACTGCGGAGAATTGTTTTGCATTTTCCCCAAGTTAAACTTGTTAAGGCTTTTCTGTCAAATGTAACATTTTAAGATAGTTTCGAAATACCGATAATAAAATTTGTCAATTATGTATTTTTCAAATTCACTTAAAAATTCACCCGCGGACTCACTTGCATCAAGAAAGTATACACCAAATCCAAAGTGGACAATCTTCAGAAACGACATAGGTTATCCAGTGGACGTCTACAAGCCACGCGCTCTTAAGTAATCGTGTGACTACGGCGGATCAGCGAACCTTTCTCTGGAACAGCGCAAACTTATTCCGAATCACCCTATGTACATGAAACGTGTGTACTATTCAAACGTGTGTAGCTATGCGGTTATCGGTCTGATCGAAATGTAATGCAAACTAAGAAACGCCTGGTTTAGTTTATGTATGCTTAAAGGGACTGTCAACCACGAATGACGAAAAAGGAAAGTTCTAAAATACCGTATGTTTTTACAATTATTAGTTTATATTGATTAAAATATCACGACTGGTTTATTACATTACTAGAAAAAAGTTGTTAAGTTTTCATGTTTTCAGTATATTCGGTAATAAATTTTACTGGGTATGTCTACCAGTTAACTATAAATAACGCAAGTAGATTGATCATCATCGTCACGTGGTAAACCCGGGAATGCAAATTGTGCATGCGTAGTGAATTGTATATATTTTATATATATAATGATCAATCTACTTGCGTTATTTATAGTGTGTAGATCGTTATGTCACCTTGTTCGCGATGTACTTTCGATTTCACATCGCGACATTGTAATACCGAATAAACTGAAAATATGAACTTTTTTCAAGTAATGTAGTATACCAGTCGTGATATTTTAATCAATTTAAACTAATAATTGTTAAAAAATACGGTATTTTAGAACTTTTCTTTTTTCGTCATTCGTGGTTGACAGTCCATTTAAAATATTTGTGCTTATTCCCCTTAAACTAACACCAATTGAAAAAACCTGCTTGGCGTAATCGTACAGCGTTAGCTTTTGCTTCGAAAGGTCCCGGATTCATGCCACAGTAAAGTTGTTGGGTTTTATTTTCCATTGTTAATACAGTTATTTAAAACTTTTCTAAATGGTACAGTTTTGTAAGTGACATTAAATTACATTTGTCAAACTTTTTTTTTAAATGGAAAAGGCAATGACATGCATTGTTACAATTTACAATTGCATAAACGCTGAATCAATAAATGCCTATAAGAGCTGCATAACTGTACCCAACAACCATATCAAACAGTATTGTATGCCTATGGACATACGAAAATGACAGCTGGATACTTATTTGCTCCCTGCATTGAGCTGAAAATCATACATCTAACTAACATGTGACCTGAGTGTTCTTATTTACCGCGCAATAACATAATTTAGAAACACAACTTACTGTGTCTTCAGAACATAAGAATCAACGTAGTTTTTTCTCATTTAAAGATAGTAGTTTTGCACAACAATACATGTACTTAATGAATATGGAATACAATATTTGCTTCCAAAAAATTATCTTGTACTCCTCGAAAATTGTTGTTGTTATCAACGTGATAGCAACACAGTTTTGATATATAATGAAATGCGAAAAATAACTTTAGTTTCACATGTCTATAGGATACACGTGTAAGTATGACCAAAGATAACGATAATTAATGTTAAATAGATACAAAATTTTAATTTGACAATGGTCAAGAAGTATACGGAGATATGGGTGTTGAACTCAAACATCGAGTTATTTCGTAAGCGGATAGCCCGACTCGTGAATGTACGCACGAGGACCCGTATGCATTGTTTTAAACTATTTCGAACATACACCCAGCTAAAGCATGGACGGATTGTATTAAAATTTGCGTAGATGCATATACATATAAAAATACTCATTCATTTTTATAAATAAGTATTGATTACACTGAAAACGATTTTTCAGGTCTAATGATATACAATTATTGAAAGGATCTATAGGTGCAAAAAGCGATTGTCGGTAAATCTTAAAGAAATCGAAATGTCATTTCAAGAAAAAGGCGGTACGCAGTTGTATAATTATTTCAAATACAATATATCCAATAATGTAGAAGTATGTAAGTGTGGTTAAATATTATCGCGACTGGTTATAGTATGATTCGATCAATAAATATAAACAATTGCAGTGATATCGGCCGTTCTCCCCCCCNATATATACGATGTGGTTTTGAATATTTACTTAACCCATAATACAAGTATCGGGATGTGCAACAATTACAAGTAAATCCATGTTAATGCAAACGACGTTTGAACGGTCAATACAGAGTATATAGGCGTTTAAAACGGTTAAACGATGCGCCTAACCTCAGCAAAGCACATACTTGAACAGAAAACAATTAAACATGCGCATTTCTATTACATAATATAATGTAAATTATTGCATGTTGACGACATGACCTTTCAGTTGAATGCTGCTTCCGTAGAAGTTAACATTAACAATATTGTTGAAATTTTCTTGTTATGTAGTAGGGCGTATCTTCAAAAAGATATGTGGTTTTGCAGTGCGTCATGCAGAAATGGCGGAATGGCACGCTTAAACTAATGTATTACAGTGTAAAATCAAGTGCAATCATCTAAACTAAGTAGTCTTCTTTCAAAATATTGCAGTCATATATTTGCTGCACCTACGGGATCTTTCCATCTGTTTATTTGGAGAAAAAAACATGCCTTGTGTACTTTCAGTTTGTAATCATCCAAGTGTTCCCTTCACAGACATATTCTTTAATCTTAACACTAAATCGTATCGATTGTATTTATTAGTTCTTACTAATGGCATAACAATAATGTACACACTGTGGTGATTACGGATTATGGACTGTTTCAAAAAATAATGATACAACCTGATGCTAAGATGTGAATTCCGTGTTTGTTAGAATGAAAACATGTTCATTCAAATAACTGTCATTGCGATTCAGAAAACGGCCTCGTTAATGGAAAATGTATTTGTATAAATGCAATCGTTTCTCAGAAAAGTAATTAAAAGTTATAATTAATTCTCATTCATGTTAATCACAGTTTTGACAAGCTACGTTCAGATAGATAATGGCCACGTAATAAGACTTAAATAAAACGTGATTATTACTTGAAGATAAAGTATATTAATAATGTTTGATCGATGTATACAACAAGTCCAACCCAATTCGTAACGACATGGAGTTTAAACAACAACCACAGCCAAGNTACAAAATTGAATCTTGCATGTGTGCCCTTTTTTAGCTGAAAATATTTCATTGTTAAATATTTCTGCACACAATTTTGTGTTTTGGGCTTTTGGCGAAAATTGAAAGATAAAAATTGCTATCAAATGAATAAATTATGATACCTTTAATGTAATGAAGAGTGTTCCCATGCCAATGTCAATCGACAAATAGGCTTCCCGTGCCAGAAAAAAGAGGCGATCGAGAGGCTTTCCGTGCCACAGCGAAAGCGAAAGTAGGCATGTTTTAAGTAAAATTGATGAACATTATTATAAAGCGTACATTGAACGTAAAGATTTGATCATAAAGATGAAATCATTGACACTAAATATTTGACATCTTACGGAAAAGCTATGTTAAAAAGTCATCAAAAGGGCATGTATGCACGATTGTTCCACCACCCTCGTCATCATTCCATCTTCGATAGAGTTTGTGATAAGTGTTTGCACCTGCGGAATACTGTGAACCTGTAGCTGGATATATGCTTCAACTCATGGACCACCTCTTGTTATGCACAAATGTGTTTACGGGTTTTAATTTTAGATTTTCTTACCTGTTTTTTGCATTCCGTGTTTCCATTTTTCTTGTTTATGACAGAGAGCCAGCCAAGAATGAACAGATAGGCAGCATTTTGACAGAGAAGCGACCGATATGCATCTTCACCGTGTTTTTGGTTTTCAGGGGTAACTGCATCAAAAGTATATTGTGTGCATTTGATCCTAACGCCATGCTATAAACTGTTATTATATGCTGAGACTTTACAGTCAGACATACGATTGAGGGGATTGCTTTAGGAATCAACCGTGCCCTAAAATTGTATTTTTATGCGTGGTTCTATCAATAAAATATGCGTATATTATTTTTCTGTCATTGCGTTGGCATTGGTGCGAGTCTGTATCGAACACATACGCATTAACCAATTTATGCCTAGGGGACCTTCCCATCCTTCTAAATTGGATCAAATTATTTCCAAAATTGGGGATGTCTAGTATATTTATTTCTATATTTAGAATATTTCTTACAGAAATTCCTTTTATAAGCAAAAAGCGCAGACCTTTGCAAAATGCGGCGTCTCATCTGGGTCTACGCTGTTTTCCGAGGCCTTTTTTTCTAGACGCTAGGCATAAATAGGTTAAACAGTTCAATTATGAAAGTTTTACGTCAGTTTTGATTTTGTCGTTAAACTTTTATTTTATTAATCAACGTGTTTGTATATTATTTTTTTAAGCACAAAAACGAGTGATTTAAACCAATGTACTGTATGTATTAACAACCATGATTTATAAATGTATGATTGATAGAACTTTCCAACTATCAAATTGTTTACCTTTTCAAATTTTGTTCATATTCAAATTAATTAGCAATTTAACAATTTTCGTAGTTGGATAACACGTGTTTAGCGGTAACACTGTTTCATAGATTTCAGAGGTAAAAATTAGCAGGTTCTGGGCGCAATATGTTTATGAGAGTTGATCAATGAGAACTCAAAATCAAATAGGTTGTACAATATTTCATAAAATAAAGTTAACCCATAAAAAAAATCAGTGTTCCTTATAGCAATAGCCAAAATTTCAACATAACATAGATTAAAAGATATTATTAAATATATTGTTCCACAAAAAAATCTAAAAAAGAGCATTTTGTATCTTGTTAAATCTATGTTACCAGACCACATCTAGCGTTAGAATTTTGGCTATTTCTATAAGGAACACTGATTTTTTATAGGTTAACTTTATTTTTCGAAATATTTAACGAAATATTCGTTGATTTTGGGATTAATCGGGCCTTAAAGAAACCAAGCGTTTTAGAATGTCAGAACAATTGTTATTGTTTAATATAAACACAATGACAATTCGGTTGCAGAATAAGAATAGAAATCCGATTATTCATACAAAGCCCTTGAACTATGATAAACCTATTAAGGAATGACATTCTGACCGTATTTACGAGATTTTATTTCCTTATTTGCTTAATTATCATATAAACTAGCGTCCAATAATTTCTCGCCTGGTAATGTTTGGGGAGTTTTATTATTATATAAGTATATACGTAGTTTGCGAAATGTGAGCGCGCATATAGTACCATAAGTATTTGTTTATTTATACCATCTGTCATTTGTATGCAACATGTGAACGTCCATGTGTGAAGTAAATAGAATGTCTTTCCTGATGAAACGTTGATGACGACCCACTGAATCTCATCCATGTGTGTGTTATTCGAAGGGAAAAGTGCGTCTTGCATGATATTTCACTCAATATCAGTTTCATTTGCGTCTCCAGAAGTGAAAGAATGATCATAGGTGTGGCCTTACTTTATGTGTGTCGTGTTCTGAGAAAACTGGGAAAATGCATGTGCGAAAGTGTCGTCCCAGATTAGCCTGTGCAGTCCGCACAGGCTTATCCGGGACGGCACTTTCCATCTAAACTGGATTTTCGCTAAGAAGAGACACCATTTAAATGAAAAATTCCATANTTCGTATAATAATTGTTATCTTGGAATGCTCATCAACCATAGAAACTTCATAAATCGTAAATAAAACATCAAACTGCATGCTTCAATAAATGTCGCATTACTTTGTTTATATATTTCAACATCATCAAGTATGAATAACTTACTTTTGTGTACGTCCTAATAAATGTGTGTTACTCCTTCGTTTAACTATACTATACAATCCATGATTGATGTAAAGATAGCAGACTCTCATTGTACGCATTTCGCTGTTAGAAACGTCCACGGTCGTATGGTGCCCCCAAGGACAGTGTTCCGATTTTTATACCAATAACTGAATAGTCGTACTAGCCCGCATCGTTCTATTGGATAGCTGGCATATATGAATATCTCTGCCTGCCAGTAACCAATATTGGAAATACCTTCACTACTCCATTCGTGATCGCAGTTCCCACTCGATGCTTTAAGAGGTAATTTTCGTAGCATTATAAGTCATATTATCATCTACACAGTGATTGCCTCAATTGTCTTATGGCCAATAAGTACCTGCTATAGAAGCGGATTATTTAATAACGCATGCTACAAACTATGAAATTTAAGATGACATTATGAAATTAATTTATAGTCAGCAAATATATCGTCGTTATTATTTGGCGTTGGCCAATTAAATTTGCCATAAAATTACCTAAAACTATGTTGCCGACTAATTTAGTATACACATTACCATCTCAAAGAGCTAATTACAAACTATTATACCAATCCATAACTGATATAAACTGTAAACTCGTAAGTCTGTAGCATTTTCAGATGGATTATTTAGCCGTATAGAGTGCTAGTTATACCGGATGCCCAATATAATTACGTAATTTAGTAATTATAGTAATCCTGAAAATAAACCCGTGAATAATAAATGTCAAGACCGCATTTCAAAAGTTGAAGATATGCATGAACTTGCAGCTTCTGGAGTTTCACTTTTTTATATTGATAGCAGGTCGAATATGTGTTTTGAGAAGTGATTTTAAAAATTAATGACCCAAGTTATGCGAAATGGATCGTGAGCCATCAGAATGAACTAGGAACACAAGCTCAGAAAAGATAACGAAATACGCAGATAAAATCTAAAATAACTTTGTGTAATGTAAGGGAATTCATGTTAATATAAGAATGTACATGACTATTTATTGTCATGACTTCATATAACTGTGTCATGAATTGTTCAAATTGTTATTTTATGTCGTAATAGTAAGTCTTAAGTAATGAATTCATACCAATCCGCGTATTGACATTTTTCACAATGGCTTAAATTGTATAATTTTCATTGTACAAGTTATTGTCTTCTACCCTAACAAATCTTCACAGCGGCTTCTTAGGTCTCCCTTAAATGAAGAAGTAATTACACCCAATTATCAGCGGTCATTCGCATTTGCTCACGTGGTCTTAACTACGTAATATTTAAAATATACTCTATATATATTATGTCGAGCATACATTTAGAGAATGCTGATACGATTTATATTGTATTAAATAAGTTATGAATTCCATTGAATGCGCGGTCCGTAAATCTGAGCAGGTTTATTAATAACACACGAAACATACATAGTATAGTATAACAACTGCAAATGGAGAAAAGCAAAACCTAAACAGCCTATACAACACACAGTCTAGAATATAGTTTTAATGTGGGTTGTCTTTCAATTACAAATTATCTATAACAAATTGTATGGCTTTAAACAATTTATCAGCTAATACGACTGCCTGCTTGAAGTGATTGCCTTCTGCGTACTGAACAAAATAGAATTAACTCAAACTGTGAGCAGAATCCTCTCCAATACATTGATTGAAACTTCTTCCGCGATATGTTTATCATTTATGGTATGAATGTGTCAGGATGTAATATGTAAACAAGCTCACGATGCGTGCGAGCATGTCCGGACGTGAACATTGTCATAAATTGCAAATGTCAAACTTGCTGATAAGAAATATGTCTGGGCATAACCATGTAATTCATCATTGAATTTTTACATAACTTACCTCAAATGATCATGTGGAGACGGTGTGTATTCTAATAGCGCAGAACATATATGTAGATATAATACCACACAATTTGACCTTTACTGATACAGAACTAGTTTGGTTCAGTGATACATGACGCGAAGAGTTCGTTTACGAAAATTATTCAATTATGGAATTCTTAATTTACTTTTTTATTTAAACCTTAATAGGATCGTTTTCAAAAGTATTGATTAATAAGTTGTAATACACACACACTTGTTCGTCATCAAATGTGTATAGAACAAATACATTATGTTACCCTTAAAGTAACAATAAAGGTGACGATCCGTAATTATTTACCGATTTTTAAATATGTTTTTCATATTTTATTGATAAAGGTTATCAAAAAACAATATATATATGCTATTGGACATTACCATAAAACATGAGCAATACAACTTGTTTTGAGCTCAAAATACAGTCCTCCAAGTCAATTGTGTTTACAAACAATCAGTTTTTTTACATCGCTGTTTACTTGATCATGTCGAGCGATTCCGAGCCGGTTTTCCGATAACACATTTTGATTGGTCGGCACAAGACATTGTGTATCACGCGAGTTGGTCAAAAGTGAAAGGCCAGACATTCAAAACAAAAATGGCGTCGAGTTCAAAAAGAAGATGTACACTCGCCTGCAAGCATACACACACGGTCGCTAATACATCTATTTCGACATACACCTCCAACAAGAATGACAAAGGCTGACAGTAACAGACAAACTCTTCAATGGGAGTGCAAATAACAAATATTAAAAACATCAAGCTGTACTTCGATTTACACACATATATATATATACATATATATACACACATATATATATATTCATTTTCGC
>VMBQ01001783.1:77443-117796 GCA_007657795.1 Dreissena rostriformis
ATATAATCGATTATTGCCTTTTCGCATCCCTCATAATCAATCTGCAAGTATGTAATTAGACTTTTTGCCCTTGTGTTTTATATATAATACCTATTTACCGAGTTGGTTGATCGATTGATTGATTGATCGATTGATTGATTGATCGATTGATTGTTTGATTGATAGATGGACATATGGATGGGTCTTGCTGAATAAAGGGATGGATGGATGGAAGGAAGGATAGATTGGCGGATGGATTTATCGATGGATAGTCGAACAGATGGATGGATGGATGGATGCATGGATGCCTGTACTTTACGGCTGCACACACTTCAGTAACGTTGGTAGATGTGAAAACGTTATCAAATGCACCGTCTCGGCAAGTTTACGGATAGGTTATAGATATGCAGGCGAAAACATTTGGAGGCAATCGGATCATCAAAATCAGGACATGTTCGTGCGTGTCGGTAAAGAAGCCATATCGGATCAGAACTTGTTTTTTTTTAAATGTGTCAATAAATATGTTAGTCGTTTACACATGGGACAATTTACATGTTTTCACATTTCGAAGAAACTTGCAAATACTATTGCATCCGACCGTTCTGGTTGTTTTTGTTCTGTTTGTATTATTTGACTTCGTACCAACGTTTGGATAAATTATCCTTTTTAGAAAGAGGACGTATGTTAACGGTGCTGTTGTATACATAATTAGCTGTTGCTGCAACTTATATGTTTTTACTTGACTTTAGTGTACTATATGTAAAGATAGAAATGTCTATGAATTATCAGCGGTCATTCGCATTTGCTCACGTGGTCTTTACTACGTAATATTTAAAATACACTCTATATATATTATGTCGAGCATACATTTAGAGAATGCTGATACGATTTATATTGTATTGAATAAGTTATGAATTCCCTTGAATGCGCGGTCCGTAAATCTAAGCAGGTTTATTTTTAACACACGAAACATACATAGTATAGTATAAGAACTGCAAATGGAGAAAAGCAAAACCTAAACAGCCTATACAACACACAGTCTAGAATATAGTTTGAATGTGGGTTGTATTTCTATTTGTGAAGATAATACACCTTATTCCATTGTTTACTTTTATATATGTTTAGTTGGTATTTTATTTGTTTAATACAATCTCAGTGGTTGATGATATTAAAATTCCTTCATTGTGTTTAACAAAAAAAGTGTTAAATATGCCACATTCTTAAGTATCAACATTTCCATTAAAGTTGCTGTTGGGCATTATTAATCACTTTATAAAAAAAAGTTTAACGTACACGAAACCTGCGATAAAATAATTTTGTATTATCATAAACCTAGTTTGTGTTACAGTTGAGCGTGCATGAAACTGCAATACCAACTAATTGACGACAATAAATGAAAGTACTTGAACATAATTATTAATCAGATACAACCAGGGAAGACAATGCCAATAATGTGTTTTTGTCGTTGCATATATAAGCATGTGAAACCAAGGCATACTGCTATAGCAGATTAATGTAAATATCATAACTAGATATAACAGTTTAACAATTTTCTTTAAAATGTATTTATACCGATGTATATTCAATGACTTGAATAAAATGACGCACTTCGGCATTTTCGTGTATGTTCTAACTTCTTTTGTCCTGTATTGAACGTGTTGCATAAGACAAAGACAAACGCATAACTGCTATACAGAAAAACGACTTTTATAGTGTACTGCTGACCAAAAATATATATATATACACTGTTAACTATTTCAGGAGAGTACCCAGAGCCACAGCAATCCACCTAAAACAAACACTATCACATGCTTTCATCGTTATGTCAGTTGGCGGAAACCTTACACTGTACGCGAATAATACCTTTGATTTTTGTCATCATAATCGTGCCACAGATTTCTCAGACTTCAAGACAATCAAGAGCTACGCAACATTCCCTGGCCATGTATGAGAATAAAAGCTCTCAGGGCGTTATATCATTTAATTGCAAATTTTCTATATTAAGCTGTATGGCTTTAAACAATTTATCAGCTAATACGGCTGCCTGCTTGAAGTGATTGCCTTTTGCGTACTGAAAAAAAAATAGAATTTAATCAAACTGTGAGCAGAATCCTCTCCAATATATTGATTGTAAATTCTTCCATGGTATGTTTATCATTTATGGTATGAATGTGTCAGGATGTAATATGAAAACAATCTCACGATGCGTGCGAGTATGTCCGGACGTGAACATAGTCATAAATTACAAATGTCAAACTTGCTGATTGGAAAATATGTCTGGGCATAACCATATAATTCATCATTGAATTTTTACATAAATTACCTCAAATGATCATGTTGAGACGGTGTGTAATCTAACAACGCAGAACATAAATGTAGATATAAATACCAAACAATTTGACCTTTACTGATACAGTACTAGTTTGGTTCAGTGATACATGAGACGAAGAGTTCGTTCACGAAAATAATCAATTATGGAATTCTTAATTTACTTTTTTTAAAACCCTCATAGGATCGTTATCAATAGTATTGATTAATAATTTGTAATACACACACCCTCTTTCGTCATCAAATTTGTATAGAACAAATACATTATGTAACCCTAAATATAGGGTTTTGTGAGCAATAATCAATGTCTGATGATGCTGTACACAGTCGGTTAAAGCCACACAAGTCAATTTAAGTATAAATAAGAAACATATTTTATTTATGCCAATTACAATATATCTGGTGGTTACAAGGTAGAATTCCGTCTTTTTGCGCTTTAAAACTTAAAAATAATCGCGTTTGTCGAAATGGACGTATACGTCTAGAAATCCTACTTTCGGTTTTAAAAGCGGTACGGTTTGAAAAATAATGAATTACTTGCTAACTAGGCTATAGATTTAATATCAATTTTGCACACTTTCAAATTGCATCTATATGTATTGATTAACATGTACTTCATTTCAAGGTCAGAGGCTTTAAATATGCACTGCCTATAATAAACAAAAGACGCTCTGCATTGAAGGCCTATTTTAAAGACGCTCTGAATTAAAGGCCTATTTTATACACGCTCTGCATTGAAGGCTTTTTTTACACACGCTCTGCATGGAAAGCCTTTTTACACACGCTCTGCATTTAAAGCCTACACACGAAGCTAACGTCAGACCGTTTAATTGTTCAGCATATATTTTAGGGCTATTTTACATTCATTGATATATTATATAAAATATGTTCTTTCGAAATACTGAAACGGAAATTATGCCCTTGCGATTATTTATAGGGACTTGTTCATATTTTAGAAACATATTTTAAAATAGTTGGTACATTAACGGATAATCACCATTCGAAATCGGTAAAATAATAAATCGTTTGAAACGCTTTTCCTCGTAAATATGGACAATACGTGTATTTCACATAAAGCGTTTGTAATTCATTGAAAATAATTACGGCATGCACGGCGCAGTGGTAGCGCATCGACCTCTGTTTTCAGAGGTGTCTGGTTCGAATCACGTGGAAGAAAAACAATTTCTTTCAACTTCTTTCGTCTTGATATTTATCTTGATCAATACGAATCATCGTATGAGAATGTACTTATACAAATGCAGCATCATTGTATCCCGGCTCAAATTAGATATTTGATAAGAAATACATTAAACGTACGTCAAAATTGATTATATTATCATATTACTACACCCATGCATACCTTTTAAAATTCAACGTCGTTTATTATACGTTCACTTGAACATATACTATATATTCATGTAGAGCTTTAGCGCCATTGCAATGATAAAGCTATACCAGTTCATAATTGGCATGCCATAAAGACATATATTTCAAAACCCTGACATGGGCTGAAAATATAACCGCTTAGGCTCTGTTCATATTTCATATTTTCTTAAGTAGTCTAGCATGTTCATAGGACAATTAAGTATAAGGGATGATTTCAACTACGAAATATAAGCATCGTGATAACAGTTTTCTTTTCCAATATGTGTCTTAATGCTCTAAATGTTTTTGCTTGATATTAAGTTCACTAAGATTAAATTATGTCGCCTCTTATTGACATGATCAATTCATTGAATATAGTTAAAGTTCACCTGGTTCATGGTGTTCATAATTTGTTTTCTTAATGCGTATATTGCACTTTTTAGGCGTTGCACTATGACACTCTTGGCATACATATATATTCTCAAAATATCAGATTGTCCATCCCACAGTTGTCACAAATAGGGAGTTTTTTACGTAAACGAGAATATATATATATATATCCTCCTTCCTGCATTGCACGAGGATGGTCGGAATGTTTAATTCCATGTTACTTAATCTCGAAAGCTTTTTTTATCAACGACGAGATGTTTTTAATACTACAGTTTTCATGCATTTCATCGTGCCTCTGAAAGTAACAATTATTGTGCTTTGGTTTATATCAAATAGAGAGTATTTAAATGGAAATACAATTAAAATATATTCTCTTTTACTGATATATAAACGGAATGGGGTTGTTATGATGGTATTTTATATTAGGTAAGGTTTGAAGCTCAACAACCGGTCTAAATCCATAATATTTAGCATTGGTTCAAGACGGTAACCTCAGTTTTATTTATTTTTTGTATTTAGTGCCTTTAAATGTTAAACAATTTTTAACTTGTGTAAGTGATGACTTTTTATTATAACTTACCTTTGAGCTAAATGTGACTTTGGATCCGATAAAATCAGTAATAATCTGGTTAAGCCCCCCTTGTTTGCATTGACCGTTATAAGGCGCTGACCACAATTGTTTTAATGTGCGTGCGTTTTTATATACGCGTGTGCCATGTCTAGTGCATTTGTTTCGTGCCTCCATGTAAAGCAATCGTTTTCTTATCATTTCAGTATTCACTGTATGTATACCGGTGGTGTTTTTATCGTATTGTTTTTACTAAAAAAATAGATTCAATACAGTATTTCGTATGTCTCAGTTTTCTTATACGCAGTAGTTATCTTTATATTGCTTGCAAATGGGTTCATCCAATGCCACTTTTGTTTTGGTTACGACAGTGAGTAACTACTTTCGGTGTTATTTTGTTTAGAAACCAACATGGATCGATACATATCTGTCTGAAAGAAAGCGTCAGAAATAAATGTAATTTGGTACACTGACAAGTTATGCATGTACTTGAAAGGGAACGTCGTTTGTTAGTTGTGATTAATGTAAATCGCTGTTTGTGCCATAGGCTGAAAACATTTAATTTAATTTACCGAGAAGGACACGAATACAACTACATGTGTTAAGACTAATTATGGATTGAAACAAAATAGGATTAAATGACATCATGCAAACAATATGTATAATTAATGAGTGTATTAATAAACTATAATGACATATGTGATTGCACCACGTTCAGATATAAATCCTTTATGCACTACTGAGATGTTTACATGTTACACCTAATTGTGTTTATTCCTATCTATGAAGAGCTTTGTGACAGCTTATAAATCAGACATGGCATGTTTTACAATTGACGAGCATATACATTTTGAGCAGACTTTCATTGTGACAGAGATGTGTGTACATGTATATTTCCTTCTAAATGAATTGTTCATGATATATTGTATATTAAGCTGAAAAATTATCTGGAAAAAATAGAATGAACTGTATGGAAAAATTATATGAACTAAATGTGTATTGGCATGACCAAGATATGACACAGATGTGAACTGATAATCATAAAATAAGCATTGAACTAAACTACAGCAGAAGTCAGGAACGTTTTATTCCTGTCAAAATATTTTACATCATTTTTTGACCAGGAGTTATCTTAAAACTGTTTTGCTGCGACATGCCTTTCATACTGACATACATGTAAATATTGTTAGAACAGCTCAACAAATGCGTTCAGAGTACACACAGTATTTTTAATAAGTTTGACAGTCTGAGGTTTATTCAGTTTCTGATACAACAGCTTCCAATTTATTGGGGACAATAAGTTACCAACACATACTCACATGTTGCATGTAATAGAGTGTTTTCATTTGACACTATGCGAATAGTTGAATTGACATCAGAATAACCTCATGATGCAGTCTCCCTGATAGATTTTTGCATATTTGACTATACCAACATCAATCTGAATTGCATTGACATCGTGAGCCTTTTTATTGTACATCTGTGCTACAACGTGTCTTGTTCATAGCATTGGCCTTTTTTACACAGAACAGACATTTGTTGTAGTCGTCAAATGTTTGTCTGGCACAGTAGCTAGCAGAAATGTGATCCAAGTGATTCTAATACTGAATCATTCTAATATAAAACAGTATTTGCTGGTAATATTACAGCTTAATTGAGGACTCTTCTTCACGCATCTTCTTGCGTGATATTCAAACTAATCCCCTGCTTTACAGAAGGCATTTACAACACACACGTTATGAGTTTCTAAATGTTAACAATACTTTTTAAATAATGAATTATTATATAATTATGATTTTTACATTCAGTACACAAACCAATGGCCTGGTTTTCAGCGGTTCGATGGCAATTACAACACATACTTGGCAGAGTTAGGGATTCATTTGAATTTACGTGTGTTACAAGTATTGTCCTACATAGGCATATGAAACATATTTGACCTTAAGTGATAAGATCGTGCATGCCTAGCTCCCTCAGTTGATGTCTACAACTGTCTAGCACCGGGTTGGATTTTGCTAATATACAAACCTAATCACATATTTAGAACATCTCCCGCAAATAGGTCTGAAGGAACACGTACAACTAATTTGAGACATGTGTTTACACTTTTGTATAAAGAATACAATAAAAAGACACCCCGTCGTGGCTTCATTTATCGCATATAAAATCGGTTAAAAAAACGCCCAAAAAATTGTTTTGTACATCTAAAATTTTGTAAAATGCTCCTTAGTATCATACCATCTAGCAGCAGTATGGGAGTATATGGGGAACTAGGAAGGTAACCCCTTAAAATAAACAGGAACGTTGGTCTAATTCAGTTCTGGTGTAAACTCATCCAATTAAATTACATAATCATATAAAAATTGTATGAACGATTCAAAAGTAGGAAAAATTGTAACAGTAAATGGGCTTTAAACGTGAAGAAACTATTTGATACTTACGGTTTTTCATACGTTTGGTACAATCCTTTTTCTGTCAATCTCAATACCTTCCATATCGTTTTAAAGTCCACTATGGTAGATGTATCTAAACAATCTTGGTACAATTCAATTAATAATGGCAACTCATTGATGACCTACACATTATTTAAATGCACGTTAGAATTCGAACCGTATCTTGATTATTTACCAAAGACATTTCGAATTTGTCTTTCAAAGTTACGATTACCTTCTCTCATAATAGTTATTGTAACAGGTAGAAAAAGCAAAATAGAAAGATCTCAGCGTTTATGCACAAAATGTCATGTTAGAGATATTGAAGACAAGTACCATTTAATTATGATATGTCCAGCCTTTAATTCACTTCGAAAATATCAAAGCGTACTATTATAAAAAAACAAGTATGTTTAAATTTGTTGAAATAATGGGAACTTCAAACAAAAAATCAAGTGAAAACCTGAAAAAGTTCATATGTAGAGTCTGAACACATGTTCCAACCTAACTTATCCTGGATACAGTTGTCCTAATATATATTGATTAATACCTCCTTATCTAAAGGTGTGTGTGTTCTTACCAACACCTGTTGTATAAAATGTTAATAACTGTATTTTGTTAGTCGCTTTCAACCTCCAACATTTCTGTAAAATTTAATAATTAAATTCGTTTTATTGATCAACCATATATTTAAGTCGAGCGTAACTCTAATATTATAAATGCATATTTTATAATTAAAAAACATTATTTATTTTTACAAGTTAAAATTTAAATCCAATTTATTAATCCGTCCTTGTTAGTCGAGCAAAACTCTCTATAACTATTTTCAACGCAATTAATTCGGTATATTGGTCGAACCAAAGTCTTTATTATAGTGGCATATTTTGTTATTTTGACAAAAATCTCAACAACAAAAATATGTTATTGTTTGTGTAATAATCTTTACGCGATCAAGATTATATTTATGTAAATGAAATTGTATTCGCGTTGGCATAAGGATATGTAGATATATGTTAAACTATTTGTGAATGGAAACAAATAATGTTTACGTCAATAAAACATTCTGTCTGTATGTCTGTTCTTTAGAAATGGTCCTACTCGCTGATAAAAGACGATTTAAACATGACGACATAAAGCAACAAGTGTTGACCAATCAAGTGAAAAACTGCATTAAATCTATTTTGTGTAGTATAGCGTAACGGATGTAAACTGTTGGGCAAGATAATATGACCTGATACGAGTTTTTTGCTATGACAATATATATTTTAACGAAGCATATAGTGTAGGTATAATTTCTTTATGATATAACTCGTGGTGCAAATCTTATATAGCGGGAATAAAAATTGTTGGAGAGCTTTTACTTTAGTTTTGTGGGTGTGATGCATCTAACAAAGCGTGAATAAAAAGCCATCCGCGACGCATGTCAGAACAATCCTTTTTTTTTTTCATCGACCTAACGGATGATCTTCTTTACCAACGAAAACTAAGATTTATTCGTTATTTCAAAACTCTTTCAAATTTAGTATATGTGTATTGTTCAAGTAACTGAAACCATGTGTATTTCTCATAAGAAGTTATTATTCAAATATGAGTGTATGTTATATAGAATTGAATTGCTTTTACAAGTCTACACACAGAGCCTGAAAGCAACTGAAACAATTCGGCTGTAGTGCATATTCTTTTAAGTATCATATCAAATGCGAAATATATGTGAATGGTGGTTTTTGTTTTGATTATTGTGATCAGTTATTTGTTACAATTAGCCATGTATTCGCAAGACAAATGAAAATACGAGTACATGTGACATTTGTGTAGCTGCAAGACCATATTTTCTTGCTTTAACATTCTTTATTGACCTATATTTTTTTCTTTTCTATGTGTAATTATAAGAACAGATTGGATAGTGCTGAGCAGAACACATTTTCATTGGCTTTGATATCATTAAAAAACTATGCAGCGACCGAGTTAATTCGTATAATTAAGTAATATTTATTATCATATACTAAGTAAAAAGGATTAATGTTTGAAAGCAGTTATAGCTTACATGTTTAAAACTCACAAACGTCACGTTTAAGGGGCTTCAATTTAGTTTCAGTTTGTACCGGAAATGACAATGTCGGAGAATTGTATGTTTGCATTCACGGGAACCAATTAAAGATACACAAATACGAATGATGAAGCATTTTACTTTATTAACCAATCTAAGAGCAAAATCTAACAACATTAGCATTTACTTAAAATGCATTTAGACGCAACAAAATATATCGATCCATCTACGTCCATCATACATGTTATTTTTAAGCGAAGCTGTAAACAGGAAGTGACGCGCACGCGGTCGTAATTTCCGTTGTCATGTGATTGATATGGTTATGACCAGTTTCTTGTACGTTCGTCCTAGCGGTCCACGCATCGATGATTCTTTGCTGTAAGAATGAACTCAAATTCAAGTATAAACATTTAAGTTTGAACATGGTAAGTGAATACAAACAAAAGCAGTGTGGAACCAATTTAAAACTGCTCTTTATTTAAGCTTGTGAGTCATTCTGCACCGTAGACATCATTATACTTTAAACACATTGATTATATATATAGATCTGAACCCCCGCGACATCACCAATGGAGAAATCCATTTTTGTAAGAAAACATGAGCAATTGTCTAAACTAAATAGGATAACATATAGGGCAATACAACACAAATCGGTCAAGTCGTTGAAGTTACCCATGCAAACAATCGAGGAAATGGTGGGTTTAAATCGCTTAAACATGCTCGTCGAAAATCACACTTTACTCAAAATTAATTTAAAAAAGCAAATGCATATCAGCATTGTTTTAGATTTCACGTCTAAATTCAAAAATGCTCAGGTCGTTTGAAACATTGAGCATTTTCGCGAGGCACATCATGACATAAAAGCTTTTTCATTATATTTGTTTATTCTTGAATAATGTGCTATAACTGCTAACCGCCGCTGGAGCCTTACCTTTAGAACAGCCAAGTTGTTTGCGTAATTAAGCGTATCCTGGTGGGTCATGTGGTACTCATAGCAACCATCCATGGCAACCACCATCGCCTTGTGCTGCAATTAAATGTGGGCATATGATACTCAGCAGAAAAACCATTGGCGGCATTGTGCTAGAAATTAATTATTTGCAATAACCATCATCAGATTCTGTTGGAATTATAATAAAAAATGATGAGAATTATTGAACTTAATTGTAACCATAGCGTCCTCCCGAAGTAAACACAATCGCCTTACGCTGGATATTATACCATGGGAATAACAATTCGAAATACATGTATAAAGCACGTATGAAGCCCTACTGCGCAATCCTTTGCCACACTTCTTCATCTAACATACACACACGTGCGGCACAACTGGGAATGTAGGTCTACACAGCGTAAAAGGACAATTGGTCATATTTGCCAATTATATAGAAACCTGACCAAAAACTAAAATACGATTCATATTTTTAATTCAATCTGTTATGCATTAAGCAAGTGTTAACGGTTTCTTAACAATCATGTTCAATTTTATTGATGACAATTCCTTATTTTTTTATTTAACTTTTCTTAATATTGTACATGCATATTTCATGAAAAAAAAACTTGATCATAATTTCGTGGCAATACTTTTTACAATATGTAAAGCCTTAAAGCTGAAAGAAAGCAACCGTGCCAATGTCGGACAAAACGCCGTAAATTGAATCACCTTTGGGGCCAACTTACGTGTTTCGTGTCGAAAAGAACCGTGGGAGGTGTGGTAGTCGTCATGGGGCAGCCGTCGTCGTCATAATAGGGGCAGCCGTCGTCGTGTCCGTTGGCATGGTGACCGTGGTGGCACAGTGCACAACTGCGACCTTCAGTGGAATTATATGGGTTAAGTTCAGCAAAGATTAAGAAATAATTTTCGGTAAATCGTTGTTCAGCTACGCACTGGAACGACAGAGAGTATTTTTATTATCTGATAAACAATCATCAAGAGTAAACTCTTTCGATTCTAACATTCTTCTTTTTTATTCGCTTCTCTCTGCGCTTGTATTGAGTATTTTGAACGACATGGCGTTCTTTGTATGAAAGAAGCCCAGTCACTATCATGTCAGCGAAGAGAATAAGCTACGGATGCCACTGAAGTGAACAGTTTTCAACGACCTTCTGTGGTTGATAATACTAGCCTTTAAACATGGGAGAATAAGCCCGGGTATCTAAAACTGGGCTTTGGTCTTAACGGCGCTATCTAGTACAATAGCATGGTTTGTAATTGACTCACCAATAGGACAGAATCCAAACTGATGATGTGTGCCGTATAGGAAAGGGCTACTTGTAGAAAATTATATAGGACAACTCTGCTGGGAGATAGTAGAATACTAAGTAGTTGGGCACCGAAGATAAGACTCGTCATGACTAACAGATATGTATGAACGTACATAAATAAATACTATTGGAAGAACACAAACATGATAAAGTTTATTGACCTCTTACAGACCGACAATGAAAAAAGTGTACTATCCATTTTTGGTTTTAAAGCTGTTTAATTTAGAGCTGACTTATATTATTAATAGTTTCCCTCAAAATACTTTCATTTATTTATCTACTTTATATAAAATACGATTAAGTGTTTACAAATTTGTTGTATTAAGATTGTTATCTAGGTTCTGTTAAAATTTCTGTACGTCATTGACCATTTGTGAATATATTGTGTTGTAATATGTATGTACTCATGGGCTTAAAGCCTAACGTAATTTGAAATAAACTCATTATGTTTCTCCGATCAAATAATATTTTACTTCGATGTGCGGAGTACAATATGTTGGCAACGGTGTTTATCCTTAGGCGACTATAGTTCTATACATATACATATATCTATTAAAACCCATGATTTAACACGATATAGAAAGAATGAATCTCACACTGTATAAATAGCCAGTTCAGGTCTATATCTATATCAATGATAATATGAAACGTATAACATATTGCATCCCCAACCGGCACACATCTGTTATCAGACAGGTCAAATTTAGATGTTCATAAATTAAGCTTTAATTGCGTACATTTCAACATTGATCGATAATTAACATAACAATCAGAAATGTTAACGTTTTTTTTTTCACATGAACCTTTCAATACCAATTGATTACTGTTTTATTTCTAGTCATTTTAAAATGATTACAAACTAAAATATCAGCATTGGTTTCGAGACGCAACACCATTAGCTTATGAATTTAGCATAGAAAAGCAGCATTCATCAAATGTAATGTATATATAATGATATACTAACCGTTGCAAGGAATACGATTGAGTACATGTTTTAAGCGTTTGCTTTCCTCCAAAATATTTCTGACCTAGCTGGCTATCGTGATTAGTTTTATAGGTTGTCCCCATTATGCAATGACGTTGACCTAGATTTTCAACTATGTTTTCCACAAGAAAGGCCCGGCTACTGTCGTGTCTTTCTAGTTTCTCAAAGTCATAAGTCAGATAATAGAAATGATCCATTTTTTTTTTGAATGCATATGTACGCTTATTAAGGGTAAAACAGGTAAGCATTTCACGAAACATCTTTTAATTTCATACACCGTGTGTTAGCTACCTTCGTTGCCAGACGGCAGGTCACAGAAACAGTTAATTTGTTTTACATTACATTTGCACATAGAGGAAAGTTTGTTTTGTGCGATTGAAAACGATTCAAAAGTCGATACCACGTTTCAAGACATACAGTGTGTGTTAACGTTTCGCTTAACCATTAGGCACATACCAAGAATGTTGAGTGCCTTTTGCGATTGCAAACCTATGGCGAGTTGGCGACTATGCATGTTGCTTCTTGCCATTTTCTTATTCCATGGAATATTGAATAACATTTAACATCGGTTTTCCGTTAACATTGTACAATGTTTAATGAAATCAATATGGAATTGGTCCAACAATTTAAACATGTCACAAGTCAACAAATGGGTAGCAAAAAAATAATAATGAAGGCGGTGACCCCAGCTTTATTCTACTATATATGTCTGTATGTTGTTTCGTATTAGGCCGTACTGTTTTGGCAATTGGCCACTTGCCATAAATAAAGGACCACGAACGTGTGTATAATAGGAATGCAATACTTCTGGAGCAACTGGAGTTTTACTTCTCTATATTGCCTGATAATTGTATTGAACCAAAGGTCTTCAAAAGTCACAAAAGGTTAAAAGGGGCCTCATGAATCGCTGTGTTCTAAAACATGCAATGACGTATGCAACTCACGACATGTATTGGCACTAATATACCAAATCACGATCCTTGAGGTATATGGTGATAAGGAATGTTGTTCGTGACATGAGGCGCCCCCCCCCCCCCCCCCCCCCCCCCCNCCCACGCCAAATGTCAGTAGTTTTAAAACGAAATAAATCGGACAATCGTCAGTGCGACTGTTCTAAATAAACGGTGTTTCCCTGTTTGTTTACTTTCAAGAAAAATAGCGTTCTTTTCTCTTAGATTAATGCAATGGGCGATAGTGTTGCTAATCAAAACAATGTCGTTTCTCCGTCTGAATCATGTTTAGACTATTAGTAGGCTCAGGTTGGGAATATACAGTCAAACTTTTATAAGAGAATGTATTTGCCTTTATTATTATACGTTATATACATGCATAACTTTCAAACCAGGTATTATCGTTTATATTAAACGTGTTCGTAATAAGATATTCAAAATTAATTAATGTATCCTTATTTTCCATGAAACATTTTATGCAAAAAAAATGGAAATCGATCTTCCGGATGTTATCCTCGCAGCGTCAATTTCATACTGCCAAAGCTTAAATGTGATGCAAGTAGGCAGGGGCATGTCAGAGACAATACAATAAATTTAAGAACTGAAACAACAATAATCATTGTTTGTAATTAACCACATGGGAAGTTTTACTATAAAACGGTTTCTCGCCTGCTGATGCAGCTAATGTTTCATTTTGTTTATGTTTATACTTACTTCAAACTTACTACATTTATAGGGACAACTTCAAAACAGTAAAACTTGTGTAGCCCATTGTTGAAGGATTGTAGTGTTAAGTAAGACTGAATCGTTGTATATACATATATACTTAGTAAGCTCGTTCCAGATTCCAATGACACGCGTGGTCAAATCAGTTTGTATTCTGCAGTGTTTTAGTGAGGGGTTGAGAATTTGTTGTTTCTAAAGTGTAAATGGTGGCGATGGAACGCATTAACAGGGTCGTTTTAATTTGGTATACCATGACCAGAGATGCTCGGAGTCTTTGTTGTTTACCATTTTTATTTCGCTGAGAATGCTGGTCACACTGCTTGTATAGTTACAGTTCTTTTGAACAACACTTGCTGATAACCTGCCCTTTTTAACGGTTAATTATTGCGTGTTTTGACCTTTGTGGGATAAATCTATGACTGCTTTTGCTAAGTGTGTGACATTGTTTATATGTGCTGTCCAAGTAAGGTTACTACTTATAGTAACGCGAGATATTTGACTTGTTATGTTGCCTAAAGTTAAATGATGTACAATGTATGTTGAATGATAACTTGTATCTTCTTTCAGGGTATTTTGATGCTGTCGCGTTTATCATGGTTTAACGTCACTTATAATTCCTTTCACCATTTTTTCAATATTTCATAAATCATCAAGAAAGTGTTTGCTGATGCTTGAGAGTTTATTGTTAGATTGACAACCTTATCGTCTGCAAACAGTGGCATGCTCCAGACACTTAATGACAAGTTCTGATATCAAACAAAGACATGGGAAAATGAACCATGCTTGCGGCGACCGAATGTACAAAACGTCTGTCGGAGACCTTTTTCATTCCGGACTCGCTGAAACATTTTTTTTTTCGGAAATTATTGTAGACAAGTACAGATCTTACAAAGAAGTGTTAGTTTGAGGATGGAAATTATAATCTTTGCTCTGTGATTTCTCATTTATGTAAGCGATGTGTTCATAAATTTGAAACGTATGCATATTTATTAAACGTACTTATAACCCGAAAACTATCCTATGAGTATGTGTTGTGTAATAAAAACAACCACAACCCAAGCCTAGGTTAAGAAAGCAGACTTTTCTTGAACAGGTGCATTTCGCGAATGCCGGACAAAAACCCTTCCGGACAAGAACACTCCCGTCTGTTTTAAAGGGACCGGACAAAATCTCTCCCATGAAAAAACGGGGCCGGACACTAACCCTCCCATTAAAAAATGATTATTTATACATTTTTAATCCGAAATCGGTCATTTCCGAATGTCATTTCCGACATTTTCTTTTGTTGTCGGTTTTCCGAAAGTCCCCGGGAAGCACGTTTTTTTTTTTGCATGAATGCGCGCATGACACATTAGAAAAGCGGTATGTATACAGTTAATCGAAACACATTTTCTTCTTTCAATTTGACACCCCTGAAAACACAATACACACAATGAGTAAATTTTTCGGATTAATGAATGCAACACTGTGTGAAACAATTACATTTGTCGGTGTTTAATTGCTTTCACGGGAGTGTTTTTGTCCGCCCCCGTGTTTTCATGGGAGAGTTTTTATCCGCCCCCTATAAAAATGACGGGAGGGTTTTTGTCCGGGATAGGTTTTGTCCGTATTCCACATTTTGCTTTGCAAAAGTAATTCTCTTATTCAAAAGTAAATGCAAACCGTGTCTTTATCAAGTGCAATTTCTCTAGTTTGTTATTGTTTTAGTTGTCGTTGTTATTATAACATAACCAAATTCATCTTTAGATGTACATATGATTCATTCTTACCTCATTTTATTGTGCTTTCGAGTTTGGAATGAATGTCAATTTGTAAGTTTCCTAATTAAAGGGGGACTTGTTCACAGTTTTTTTGTTTAAAATGCCACTTAATGATTTTACTAACACAACTGTAATATTTGAAATAGTGTTCAGTATATTTGCTATCTCTGTGTGTTCGAACCCGGGACTTCTAGAATCAAATGCTAACACGCTAAAGCTATCACACGAATGCTTGTGACTTGGATGGAAGTTTAAACGCCATCCCAACAAACATGCCCACATCGGCCCGATATTGGCTAGATAATGGCAGAGATTTACCGATGTTGGGCCGACATCGGACCGACATTTATGTAAAACAAAAATTATTTTGTTAAGAGATAAGACCCTTTTTGCAATGTTCTAGTTTTGTGAATCCATCTGGTTTAATAACGTTTGAATATGTAGCATATTATAAAATTGATATTTATAGGACAATGTCGGCCCGATGTCGGCCCGTTGTTATAAAAATACTTATAACTCGACAGTTTAAAGTATGATATCGGCCCAACATAGGCCCGACGGAGTCAACGGTTATATTCAACGGGGGACCAGTTAAGCGTTGGAAGTACCCAAAGTAAAGTATGTAAACCATCTAAATGTATATAACATAATATTTAAAATACCTTTAATTTAATAAATATATTTTTCTTATTATTATTTCAATAAATATGCGTTTGAAATAGTTTACATTTATACTATATTCAGTCCCTGTATGCTCATAAAAATAGGCGGGACAAAGCTGCAATATTGGATTATTTCGAAAATATCAAGGTAAAAACACTCTGCCCTAAACCTTTTTAGCTATTTAGGTTAGGAATCAATTTTAATTGTTTATCCACAAGATTTGACAATTTTTGTTTAATGCTGTTTTTCTGAAATTGTCATCTGTCATTTATATGTCACATGTTTTCGCGACTGTTTGTTTATTTTCAGTGCATGTCAAATGAGGTCGCCAAGCAGTAAAACTGGCACGGAAAGAAACGAAAGGCAGCATTTGGAGAACTTCGATTGGCTGTTGCTGTGCAGAGTAAGTTGTCATAATATGTGTAAAAAGACTAGGTCACAGTTCAAAATATTTATGTATACAAACTTACATTCGGCTTTTTTCCTTTTTTCAGAAATAGTCTTCATTGTAATGTAAAAAGTGTAAAGAGATGCTATTGGTTAAACTGCCCAGTATCGTTAATTCTTGCAACCCTGTTTGAACATAGAATGAATATCCTAATAATATGAGCCTACTTGCCTAACCATTTTCAGAAGCTGTCATGCGTTCCTTGAAATGAACAGCTGCAGAAGTTGAAATTGAGTTCAGAGAATGGTTTCAAACAGCCTCAGATCGTGACGGTGGCAGAAAAGCAAGGGCGGACAAGAAACTGATGAAGCGTCGCAATTTAGTATACCTCGTTTGTTTAAACTGTGAATTAAGTCTTCTTCTGGAATCATTTATAATGTTAATGTCTCTTTGAACTTGTAATTACTGATTGTACACAACTTTTCTTTGAATATGCATTATGATGAAAGCAGTGTTTTATTATTATTCTTTTTTCCTGTATTGCCTAAATAGCTTTAATTGTGTATGTGTTACTTTTCAATATATTATTGTTGTACTCATTTTAATTTGTCATTTTTTTGGAAAAATCGGTCGGTTTGCCATTTAACAGTTCGTTTAAATATGTTAATTGTTTAGTTTCTGTACCAGTAGACTTATATGTAGACTGTTTATATAATTTGTTTTACATTTGTTGTTAGTCATTGTATATATTAATACGTTTTAGACCATTAAAATAACTCAATAAGGATGTTGGAATAAGTGGTAAACAAGTATATATGTTTTTACATTTTCAGTTAAGTCAGTAGTATTGTTAATAAATACTTTGTTCCAGTTTGGTTGAATAGAATTTTAAAATAAAATGTTGCTTGAAGAAAGTTTTCTTTCATTTATTTAAGGAACTGGTTTAATGGAAGGCCCTTAACATTACAAACAACACTTAAAAAATAATTAAGGCTAGACATGGACTAAGGAATGGTTAAAAGTATGTCGGCACCATCTGGCTCAATAACGGTATCGCCGATATCGGGCCGACATCGAGCCGTGTTGCACTTCCGATGTCGGGCCGATATTGAAATAAATATCGGGCCGATATCGGACCGTTATGAAATGTTTGCTGGGGACATTTGAGAAAGATTTGTTGATACTTATAATCTTTAAGGCATTTGCATGAGCAATAAAATGTAAAGTAACATGACTCATACATTGCCGTCGGATTATCATAACGCGTTCGTGTACTCATATCAGTCTACCAGGTCTACTCTTTTGGTCGAAATGCCAACTGTAGGTTATGTATCTTACATATATTTCGCTTTTCTGAACGCATTATTCGTGTTTTATGTTTCACAGTCTCAAACGTACATTATTGTTTGACTATGTACTATATCGCTGTTTTGGAACTGAACCAATATTCTAATTGCATTATCTCTTCAAAAAGTCAGACTAGTACAATTGAATTATCAAACGAAATCATCTATATGTGAGGGTTTTCGGAAGAAGTTTTGATATGTTAATGAGGGATATTTATGAAAGAGTGGATTCAGATAAATATTTAAAAAAAAACAATCGGAATATGCAAACTTTTTGTTTTTAAAAATTAATATAAAAAAAAACATTAAGGATAATTATTTTAACAATCGTATACAAATATGTTTTGTTATTGTAATGCATAATCATATCATATCTATTGTTTTATTATAAATAACTAGTGTTAATGTTATTATAACACATAAACAATTGAAACATATATAATGCTTGTGTAGTTCATATACATGTAGTTAGTTATTTAGATTCATAAACAATCGACACATATATATTGCTATTTTTATTCATAAACAATCGTTACATACATAGTCGTTTTATAAGACACAATTGGGACATACAGGTTAATAAAAGCTCGAAATAAACAAAATGTTATTATGAGACAAAAACACTAAAAACGGAATTGTTTTATCAGACAAAATATACTGTAATTATAATACACGAATAATTGAAACAAATATATTGCTGGTATATTATAAATCATAACATTATAAATAATCGGAACATGCATATGATTAATTTAACCCATAAACAATTTAAACAAACATGTTGTTATTTTAATAAATATTCAATCGGGTAATACATATTGTTCATTTATAACATAAACAATCGAAACTTGCTAATTGTTATTCTAATACATAAAACAATCAAAACATACATATTATATTATAACACTGTATACAGATATGATCCCAGCCAAAACATCAGCCTCTGAAACACTTTACTATACTTGATCATCTTATTGAAACTGGGGCTAATACAAACATGTTGGTAAATCAATTTTGACAACATGAACGTGTATATAATCGTGTATATAAGTTGATGTCATTGTTTGCTAAATTGTGTATACAATTTATCAAATAAAATAGTATGTGAAGTTGTCTATGAGGTATGACGTATACATGCAGCTCTGATTTCTAATATTGTTGAGCTAGCTCTGAGATCAACAATCAGCTATTCATATATGTTTCGAAGTTTAATATTTTAGTTCAGGTGTGAAATTCTTAACGCGATCTGACATTAAGGGCTGCATTATTGATTATTGAAGCGCAAGCACTGAGATCGACATTCGGTTAAACATGTATGCTTGAAGATGGTTATAGTGTAGTGCTGGCTGAGAATATAGCTCGGCATCCAGGTCTGTTTTCCGCGAATACAAACCCGGCTCTGTATTGCAAGACTATGTTACCCATCAGTTTCCATCAACAATCTCTCGGTATACGATATGCACATGAGATAAAACAGACCAACCACCGAATCCAGAGTTGTCTGTAAAGTCAGCCCTGAATTGGTACTGCGATGTCTGCATACCAATGGTTATATATACAATGTATATATATATATATATACAANTGACCAATCCAAACACTTTAATTTACTTTGATCATTAATCTAAACACAAATAAACAAACCATTAGCGACGGAAGGAACCAAACACAAATTAATGTTTGGAAGATTATGATTTAAGTTAATTTACCCAACTATTTGGATTTTCAATTATTGATTGGGGATTTGTTGTTGTGTAAGTCATTTAGCCATTTGCATTGGCTGATATACATTACGTACCATTTTGATCTTTTGATATCGCATCACTAGTACAATAAAGGACACTCCAAAGCCAACAACATCTGCACGCAAAAGCACATGCAGCCTTTCATTTATCTTAGACACCAACGCACACACACTCACATACAATTTCTATTTTACATTTTATTCTAGCAATATTAAACCAAAAGGTACACATGCACGATGCATATTATTTAAAAAGTAATCTTTATATGTCGCCGTCAATTAAATCATGATTGCTTCGTTTATATTTATGACGAACAAGTTTACGCCGATACAGACACGTTTACTGCATTTTTGTTGCAGAACTTCTAACACTATTAGTATATTAATTATTCATTATCCTTGCAAGATAGCCTATAGGGTTCGGAGAGAAATACAGGCATTTCATTTATCATAGAGGCCATAGCCGACATTTCGTATCGATTGTGTCTAACTCTTACGCAGCTCTAGTGTGACTACATAATTCAGGAGTTTGTGCTCGTATTTTCTAACGACGTATTTACAACATGTTTACGACGTAGCTAAAATATATTATGCTTAACATAGATTACGTTTTCGGTAATTAATGAAACGGGACACATGAACGCAAACGGAACTGTGCGCATTGTCCTACGTAACGGAAGATAAATTTACCGCAATTAATTTTATGAATACAACAATCGGTTGTGTACTTGTTTGGGGTTCGAATGTACATAGTTAATACAACTGTTATCCAAGCTGCGTCGTGTTGTAGATATAACGGTAGATCAAGTATAAGGCCTTATGTCATGAACTCATATAAAGAGTAACGTATTATAATTATAATTCATATTTTACGATAGTTGATAAAAGCATGTTTGTCTCATTAGCAAGTAATCATCGCCGCTTACAACAAATGAAACGGAATTATACAATTGTTTTTTTAGTACCGATGAATACGTAATTTAAGTTAAACCAATCACAACAATATGCATACGACAACTTACATTGTTGTCATAACTTAGAGTGATTAATGACCTTCAAATTTTATTAAAGTTCTGAAATGTCAAGCTTTGATTATAATTAACGCAAACACGTCTTAAATTGCGTCGCGGATCTATTAACGTGCCTACTGAGACAGACACCATTTGCACTTAATAATGTTTTCAAAGAATTCTTTACCATATACGATATTGCTATTTTGAGTTATAATATATAATTATGTTGACACTAAAGATAACTCTTGACTGTTGCGCTTTAGTTGTGTTTGTAACATTTAAACATTCTCTGTACTATCAATTGCAATTATGTCATACTGGATCTATGATTTTATTAATGAAATGACATCATTCGCTATTGTTCAGTGACGAAAATTGACGCTTAATTATTTTGTTATCTTTAAAGGACTTCATTGATACATGCGGCTTAATGCACCTTGTTGAATTATTGCAGAGTATACATACGTACAGTTCTTATGTTTTACCCTAACACATACATACAGACACAACAATAATTACATATTAGAATCAAAATAATATTTGCATATTATTTGAATATGCATTGGTTGTCGAATAACCATAACTCACAAGTGAACGTTGGTGTTATATAATCTCTCGTGTTTTGCTCTCGTGATTCAATGCATTAGTCGCTATAATCCTGATCGTGGTTCATCCGTAACTTCTGAAGTTGTAAGCAAAGATTAGTAATACCATACCAATGTATACCATTTTCCTAAAATGTTAATGTCCTGTATTTGATAAGTGTGTACATTTATTACAATGCACGTGGATTTCGTGAAAACATATTTTAATTAAAAGCAAATTGTCATGGATCTTACCTAAAAGACCATCAGTTCGTTACGAGAGTTTCCCTTTATCAGTTTAATTAAACTTAAAAATAGACCATGGTTTAGAGCGTACAGCGATCTTGGGATACACTTGATATTTATATGTTCTTAGTTTCTCATCTCACCAAGCAACGATTCATAGAAAATGTGTAATTAAATGTTGGACCTACGATATATTTAAATATCCGCATGGTTATTCATGAATACAGTAGACAAATACAATACATATTATGGCGTGTTTAATGTGTCACATTAATTTCGCTTTATTGACAGCATACTGTATTAATTGCTTCTGTAAAGTTCATCGATAAAGTTATTCGTTTGTTCTCAAATTTGAATTAGTTGTATATGTTCACAGTCGAAGGATGACTTTTCAGGTCTGTAAATATATTCTTTGACAGTTGTACTTTATATATACTTGGAATTACATAGACAACACGGAACGGCATAAATACGGCATTTCAATATACTTGCAGACAGATCCGGAGAGTATTTGCGTTCAAGCACAAGCAAATAAAGACCCGCACATAAAATACTACTTTCAAACAAAGCCACGTGTTCAAGCCTTTTAATCCTCTATACATATCAAACAGCAAACAAATCTATGTATTTTCTCCTTGTAGTTTGACTAAGTTGGTGTTTATTAAGTGATTGGTCGTTTGTTTTACGACAATGTTAACAACTAAGCATTCAAATTATAATAAAACGCAAAACGTTAGCACGTCTTACATAAATAATCAATACAAAAAGCAATTATAAATAGTGATTATATACATAAATAAGGTGTAATAATTATTTAAATGAAAATAAAATAATTACCAATTATAATATATTTTGTTTTGTTAATTTAAATGAGCACTCATGGTTGCCATCTGAAAACATAAGATGTTATTTTACGAATTGTTGTATCCGCTCATTCAAAGAACAGTAGTAAATAAACACGCTAAAAATGTACCTAAACGTGTTAAATTGAAAGACAAATATAATTTCTCGCAATGCTAGTACAACACGGAAAAATCGTATAGTAGGTGGGAAAACATAACGTTTTATCACAAAGACATTTTTTACATAACCGGTGCCATACACATAGAATAATTGGGCACAATAATAGAAGCATTTCTCATCAACTGATACGTCCGGATGTTATGTTCTTATACTGGATACTTATGCGAAATAGCAAAACACATATTACAAATAAGTCCTTAATATCGCAGTATGAGCTTAAGAACAATGGCATTCACCTTAGGTAATTGATGGAAAATACCTATTGTTGATTATATTTACTTAGCTATGAACGATTGTTTATACACACACCGATTGATCGTATGCTATTTGTACATATGTTCACATATTAATACCTCTGTCAAACACATGGCGGTTTGGCGGAAGTTTTAAAAAAGTGTCATTTAAAAACTACGCACACATGTATAAGGCTTTACATTTTTCGTACATTAAGTACGCTGTTGTTCTTTTGTATTTATTAATCTTACGTATATATCCATTAATGTATATATACACACTTAAAAGTACCTCACGTTTTGTTATACTATTTTGCTTGTTGTGTTATATTTTGGTCCGTATGAAAAAGAATACCCTTTAAACGTAACAATATATTCAATATTGACACATACATTGTACGAAATAAATAGGAATAATGGAACTTCATTAACTGTATCAAGGCCGTTATATAAGGCAAGTGACAAAGAAATCAACAATAAAGAGCAAAATTATAAACACGTCATAAAACAAAATAATGATTAAAGCTAAGATCACCGCCTTGGAACGGTAAATGCAGTGCATTTAGGGTTTAAACCGTCTGGAGGACGCGTTACAACTAACTTTCTGGTTGGCATTTGACAAAGGTGAACTATGCACACGTGCAACACATTAACAACTTTCTGAGCCACGTTAAAATACAATAAGAAAACATATCTGCAAACATTCCTACGTGTTACTCTTTAACGCGTCTCGTGTTTGTATAGCATTAATCTCATATCACGCGTCCGACCCAGAGGATGAGCACTGTGTTTGTGTTTTACTTTCGATTTTCAAATATATAAATACTGTATTTCCGTACGTCAATTAAATGGATTGGCAAGCTGTATATAATGAATACATATGTTATCATTTTATGGGAGAGCTTCTTTGATGTTATAAACAAAACAATACTCTCAATTACAGCGGGATTGAACCATTTTGTAATGTAATACCCTTAAAAACACCGGAATTTAGACAAAATGTATGGCTTCGAGGCAGGGTTTGAATACAATGAACCATTGTCTGTTACGAGCTCTGTTTATGTTTGAGCCTGTATTCGTTCAACATTATGTTTCTTACTGTTTTTATATTATGCGGTTGTTGACATGTCATAAAGGTGAATCATTCAAATTATGCAACGTGTTTTTGTAGAGCACGCACTGGCCGCGTAAATAAACACGTGTCAATAATAATAACAAGTACACATATACTTAACTTTACCCGTGAAGACGTCATGATGCTGATAAGTAAACAAAGTTAGTCTATCAAATATTCATTACCCTTACAGGACAGTTCACATGTTAAGGCATTTCATTAGTTATAGACGCCATAGCCGAATTTGTTTTATCAATTGTGTTTTACGGACGCTGCTGTATTGTGGCAAAATGAAGAAAATGTGTTCGTATTTCCTTCCCACGTATTAACAAATGTGTTTACGACCTTAGTCAATTATATCATGTTTCACCTAGATTGTTTTTGTGGTAAATAATGAAACGGGAAACATGAACGCAAATCTTAAAGGGTGTGTTGTTTTTAATTAAGGGAACGTATATTTAATAAAATTATTTTGCGGATTGCACAGGCTAATATTGGACGACACTTCGCGCACATGCATTAAACCCCGAGCAATGCTCATTTTATTTGCATGCAACTGACAACAAGCGTACCATAAAGCTTCTAGCATTCAATAGTGAAATATGGAACTGACAACAAGCGTACCATAAAGCTTTTAGCATTCAATCGTGAAATATGCAACTGACAACAAGCGTACCATAAAGCTTCTAGCATTCAATAGTGAAATATAAAAACAATACTTCTGGCTCAGATGACTGCATTTATTAGTTGATAAAATGAGGAATCAATCGCTTTAGTAGTATTGAGATTTATTAATATCATACAAATGGGCATAAGGTAAGCGTTGATTTATTAATACATTGAATGAATAACTTACGTATTGATATGGTTTTGATGTATGAATGATGATAATGTATGAGTGAGAGATCGAATTATGATAATGTATGAGTGTGAGATCGAATTATGATAATGTATGAGTGTGAGATCGAATAATGATAATGTATGAGTGTGAGATCGAATAATGAAAATGTATGAGTGTGAGATCGAATTATGCAGGATAGCTAGTATTGTGTCTTTGAAGAAAGGTATTGCTACCAGGTATAGTGTAAGCATATGTACGTGGTGTCCTGTATTATGGGCATGGTTAGGAATTTCAGTAGTTATACAGTTGTATCGAGTCGTGAGCAAAATGTAAGGAATTGAAGTATAAGGAAACTGGTAGCGAGTATCGTTAATTCCATGCTGATGTTACCCTATAAGGATTCTGACGATATAATCTGAATTAAATGACACAAGTTTACGTCATTTTGGTCGCAATACTCACTAAGATAGTGAATAAGGTCAAAAGCTTTGCCTCCATCAACGAGACAACCGCTTCAAATATATGTTTGTATAATTTAATGCCATTAGGCTTTTAAACAGCACACGTCACGGACAGTTCACCTGTTGCTTTTATCACTTTGTCTATCGAGCTGAACATCTGATAAACGGGGATTTACTACAGCCAATACTGAGCCGTTCAAGGAAAACGAAAAGCCAAATAAATAATAAGAATATTTAGTACCAATTTGATTAATAAAATATCACTACTTTGATATAGTACGTCCATTGCGTTAAATCCGTACGTTTTTGCATATACAGGTGAAGTTTACTGTACGTAGCCACCATTGGGGAGATTACGTTATAACTTGTAAATGACGTACACGTTGCATCCATCTATTTAGCTGCGGTGTAAGAGCGCCATATACCATTAATTTATACTTTGATAGCAGATATACGTGGCGATAGAATGTTAACTACTTTACACTTATTCTTACTCTGGCGTGTCACAAGTTAGCGAATCCATTTAAAATCGAAACACATTTGTTAGAAATCAGAGAACGCTACACTGCGAACTAATTTAGCTGCACGCGATACATACAACTCCTTCGATTGCTCAGTGTAGCAGTACCGGAGGTGGTAGATATAGTGAACTACTTGTATTGCTGTGGATTTCAAAGAAGGTTCGTATCCACCAGCGGCCCATTTTTGTTAATTCATTATTATGTTTTGAATTTGAAATCGTTTTGGTAAATCATTTATGTTTTTATTTATGTATTATACAGCTCTTTTACATGATTTATTATTATTCTCCACTGAATACATGTATCATATTTAGTAAAGCCATTTCATCAATTAAGGCGCAAGTTATCCGTTAAAGTAATAGGTGAAAAATGCATGCAATTTGTTGTACAGTCTTATCAATAACAATCAACAGTCATCAACAGTCATCAACAGTCATCAACAGTCATCAACAGTCATCAACAGTCATCAACAGTCATCAACATGCATCAACAGTCATCAACAGTCATCAACAGTCATCAACAATTATCAACAGTCATCAACAGTCTTAAACAGTCTTCAACAGCCATCAACAGCCATCAACGGTTATTCGCCGTATCAGTTTTTAACCCCTAAAATAAAACGACCGGTCTAAATAATTATGTATCAAAATATAAACAGAGTGAAACTTCAGCTGCATCAGCGGGAGGAAACCCTTTTTAAAGCATGTGTTTTTTTTTTATTTATGGCGAGTAACAGAACGAATGTTTTAAACAAGACACACCAACAATCAAACAAACATGAAACAACTGAAGCCACAACCAAGAAAATGCCAGTGCAAAGCTACGATCCAACGTCAGACTTAGAGTAAGTTGTTGCAATATTGTGTGCGTTGTTAATAAACATTTCCGTTGTCATGTTCACTGAAAGTCCATCTAAAAATCTGTCTATAAATGTAGCCTTAATAATATACCCAGACCTGTTCTATTGAGTTTAAGTTTGAATGATAGGCTGGTAACCTGAATGTTATCTTGATATGCCACTTGCGATTTCCAGCTATGGCAAGTGTTTGTTGTGGTCGTTGAAGCAAAATACATTCTACTGAGTTTGCTTATGCATTCGAATTCAAAGACTAAATCCAGTCGCCGTAGACAGGTAACAATAACTTAAAATTCGACAGTATAACAACAAGTATTATTACATGATGCCTTATATAAATAATAATTAATTATTTTTTGCTATTTCCTCGTCGAAAAAGTAATGTTGCAGTGTTTTACACTGTTACCGGTGAATCTTTCGAACTGTTGACCGGTCAATAGTTTGAACTGTGTTCCGCTCGTGCAGACTACCCCTGTGTTTCCCATATCTATTTTTAGAAATTACGCTATCATCATTCTATGTTTGAAATTTGATCAAGTAATAAAACAGCCTATCGGCCTCGGGAAACAGTTCCAAAGTAATCCCTGATACCCTGGGACAACAGTTTTGACTGTTCACCAAGCATCCATGAAATAACTTTATACTGATCTTAAATATTTGCTGTGATGTTCACTACTACATGTTGATTCATAAATGCCAATGTATATTCTACATGTATGCATTATGCGTTACTCGAATCTTTACCAATAATCCTATTGATAAGGCGAGTCCAATATGTTTAGCACAAAGATACATCAGCGTCAGAAATACTACTTTATACGATCGTAAGTTGGTATATAAAATGTTTTTGCTTAAACCATTTTCAAGAGTTTTTCAGTCATATCACGGTGGCCAGTTAACCAACTGACAATGTCTGTGTTTGGTGGTTTACTAGTTCTTCATGTTTATACATATTATAGCAAATGGCAAGTGTCCTTCTTGAATCAGAGGTAATGGGGAATTACCGTATACAATCTCCGCAAAAGTTGTGAATCCGGGTCGGAGAATGACCCCTTAAAACGACTATAAAAACACCTATGGGGAAAACATGTACATTCCTGTATTCATGTAAAAGATTAAAAGCACACCCTTTAAACGTGTAATAGGCACTTTAGAACTCGGTTATGAGTGTGTTGATATTTTAATCAAACGGCGTAGGTCTCCCGGACTAATTGTCTGCAATAAAAGTGAAATCAATATTTGTGCAATATAATCGAGGAAACCTCGCAAATAGGTGCCATTGTATCAAAAGATGTACCGATTCGAGTTGTAACCCCTAAATCCTAAAGCTTTTATCATTCTCATTAGTCAGATTGAAATTTCTAGTTTTCTATCCGACGAAACAGTATCTTTCCCAAAAGGGACACTCTTTTTTAAATCTCATTGTGTCATTAAAACTGCATTATCCATGTATCAAACCTACAGTAATCTCATTTGAGTGTGACAACATGTGCCTGATTAACAGTAATAAACTTAATACGAAATGGCTAGCAATTACCCAAGGCGATGTATGATGGGTTTCCCACTAATGTTTTTGGGTTTGTTATGTGTTTACTGTTTATTCAATGAACAACGGTTGCCAGGTTCAAGAACTAGGCTTATGGTTGTAATCCGGATCTCCACGTTTTTGAAAACATATCAACAAGAACATATTATCACAAGGTACAAACAAGGACGATCCATTGTATCCATCAATAATAGTTGTATGCAAATACTAACGGTTAATAAGCTATGCGATTTTTATCGGATTTTTAATTTGCCCGCTTTGATTCGGATTTTTAATTTGCCCGCTTTGATTCCAACCGCATATTTATTTTTTTTTATTTTTTTTTTATATTGCACATTCAATAATAGATAAGTTTTGTCTGTACATGTTGTTCAAATATAATTAAAAATAATATTTTAGCGCAAATGCACGAAGTACGGAAAAAATAGATTTTCAAATGAAGTGGATTTGTATTGTCAAAAAACGTGTTCTTTAGTATGGAAAAGTTGCTTGAACCGATTATAACATTATTTTTTCTTCTTCCTTCGACTTGCCTTCTTGAGACAAAGAAGCAAAAACAGTGTTGGGTATTCTGCAACGAAATATGCATGTGCATTTATACACGCGTGCTTAACGGGCAATATACTAAACGTTTGACAGACGAATACATTTAACAAAATGTATTGTAGTAAAAACACTTTATCTCGTTACATAGATTCATTTTTATACCAATCCTTAAGAATCGTTTTTGTTGTACCGATATATCACACTAATACTCAAATATTTCCTTAACGGCGGAAAGTGTCGTCCCTGATAAGCGTGGACTGCACATCCTTATATGGGATGACACTTCAAGAACTTGCATAAAGCAGAATGTATACAGAACGATGTATATATAACTCTATGGTACTTCATGACCTGTAAGTCCGTCGACAATTTGATAAGCTTTGATAATTCTTGGCGACGAGAGAAATGAAAGACAGTGGCTGATAAATATAATTTTCCTGCACATTACGAAAATGACAGCTTAACCTTGAGTTAACGAACAATTGTTTTCGTAAAAACAAAAACAGAAGAAAAAATACACAAAATCGAACAATACGGTTTTAATAGGTTTGCGAAAGAAGATTTATAAGTTGGTGTTATCATGCGAAAATTATAAATTCTCATTTCGGCTTCAATCATTGTACATTATTAAACTACATCTATTGAATATGATAATAGCGTGAGGAATAATTGTGCCCAGAAATAAATGGTACGTAATTGACAGTTTTCAATAGACCCTCAAATTCAAACTTGATTGTACATTGCATCTGTCCTTAATTATAAAATGGGTGGCGATGATGTCTGCTTGCAAATTATGAGCCGTATAAAATAACATTTACAAAACATATATGTAACACCTTCGCCTGTGTTACTAGATTTTGTATTTCAAGATCGCGTTGTAGTTTTTACATTGTATTTAGTATATGTGCTATCAAAGTAGCTCGTACAATGCTGTTACCTAAATGCGAGCAACACCTAAATCAAATACACGGAATCATTCTTTCCAATCGTGGATATGCTACCTGTAGCCTGTCTCACTTGTATATGCAAGGCCATATTGCGTTACATATTGTTTTCATTTAAACTGATATATAGTTTTGATAAACCTATATTGTTGGCTCACCTGTGCAAAAAATGCTCAACGTAAGCTTTAGTGAGATGTTCAGCATCGCACGATGTGCTTCGTGAGCGGGTTTCCTTGTCAACGTTGAGCGTGTTAACACTCAAGAAGCCACTTTTTCATAATGTTTATCTTGATAATGACAAGGCACAGTTAGAATCTGGATAACGAGTATCCAAAGACTAGGTCACCAGGTAAAATAAAAATAAATAAAAAATTGTAACTACTATACAAGCCCCATGTATTACTCAATATTGTTGAAACTTGTTCAGAATGTTTATCTTGACAATATTCATGTCAAGATCGAATCTTGGTCATTGTTTGGATACGAAAGTACGGACCGATGCGAATCAACGGCTTACACTTGTGCAAAACTTTGCGGCGATAATCCAACGCGTTTCCGCGCAGAAGTGGCTGAACTCGTGATGATGATGTTGAATTTAACGCCATCATAGTGAGCGTATTTTTGTCGGTATTTGACAAGCCTTAATGACATATCACTCCTTTGTTTGAGTCAAGGGTCAAGCGGCACCAGAAGTGTCGCCAATCGGTAAAGCTCATGTTATCATGAGCATACTATGTCGGGGGTATTTGACACTTCTTAATAGAAAATCCCTACATAAAAATGTCGAATCCAATGACCGAGAAGATATCAAAGAGTACAAGGCAAGTGAGGGCTCCGGTTATTGCTTAACAACGGTATGTGTATTTATTTATTTTAATTTAATTTAAAAAAAAATCTTATTTTTTTTTTATTTATGTATTTGTTGATATTTTTTTTTTATTTATTGATTTATTTGTGTTAATGTTTTTCTTTTGTTTTTGAATTAACATCGAATCCGCTTACTTTATGATTGCGTAACATTACTTTGCCTGCCTTACTGACCTCACACCTCGAAGTCGACATACCAGATGTCATTTGATAAAATTAAATAACCGATATTTAAAAATAGCGAGACAGGGAATATTATTATTAGTACGAATATATATTAAATTGTATTTTGTTACATAATTGCAGATTGTTTTAGGCGGTCTTCTCAAAATGATACAATTATAAAACATGGTACCAGTACACCGTGCATTTCGGATAAATAAAACATGCAGTCGACAATTGATAACTGAATGGCAATGTATGAGAAAACGAACATGATTGAATAGGTCACATGGTGAATGATGTGCATCAATAATAGGCATGAGATGGAAAAAAAAGAAACCAAATGGTTATAGTTGCAGATAAAATAAATATCAAATTAAAATAGAAATAAACGAACAATACAATAATGCAAGAATGTTATCCACCACATTTATTTAATTAGGACTCAATCTTACGTGATTTTGATACTAGTACACATGGTATTCTGTATTATGCTCATTACTTTCCATCATGTAATAAATAGAACGGTTCATGTTACAAGTAATATTGAACATTTTTTAACATAATAAGAACATAATTTAAGTATAGAAATGATCAATTGTCTGTAAATATAGGACAGTGTACAATTTCAGCACAACTATGCATATAAAGATGAAGAAGGTAACATTGAATCTACTTGGTGTAAATTAACGAACCATATTTAAACAAAACTACTCGCACGATTACAGAACTTATAATAATGTTGATCATTCACTTGTTTTCTAACCGAACGCCATTAAAAGGCTACTTTCCTAGCGATGGGTCTATAGAAACATATCTCTTTAGGAATTGACTATAATTATTTTTAATGCTAGAATTTTGAAGTTCTTGCCTGTAGTCATACATTTTCTCTTTGTCTGACATTTTAACATTCTGCATTATTGACAGTGCCCGAGAGAAACACTTGCTTTGACATCTTATTATATTCGACCAGTTTTATTATTTTCAATTACGCCTTGTTTACTATTAGAGACACGCTTAGGTAAACATAAATTTCCCCAACAAATGAACCACTTGCAAAAAATCAATTCAAATCAAAGTAACGTAAGTCGTTATATTAACGAAAATAAAGACTATGTGCTCTGCCATTGGATTCAAATTATGTACTTTCCTTTATTGGATTCAAACAGTTTCTCTGTTAATAATAGTCCATTTCGACATGCGTTCAACGCAGTTTTAAAATAAAACAATTGTTGGCATATAAATTCGTGTTTATAACTTTTATTCGTTTTATAACAAGTACAATATTAAAAACAAAAACTGTTGTTTAATAAACTGGTTAATTTATTTCTTTATTCATTTATTAATTTGTATTACTTACGTTTTATATATTTTTTAAGATTGTGTAATTATAACACAACCCGTCTTACAACATTCACCGTTATATTATTTGTCTTTTGATTTTGAATTAACGTCTTATACGCTTACTTTATGAAAGCGTAACATTATTGTGCCTGCCTAAATAACCTCAAACCAATTCGGCAAAACAAGATATCATTATATAATAACATTAACCGTTATTTCAAAAACGTGGGCATCTTAGCGTGATCTTGATATGTATTTTGTCGTTGTATTGCATATCCTGTCAGGCGGTCGTCCATTAATAATACGATTGCATTTGTTATGAAACAGCAAACCAATACACCGTTGAATTTCGGAAAATACAAAATGAAATCGACAATTGATAAATGAGTTATAACAATTTATGAGAAACCGCAGACGCTTATATGTGGCACACTGTTATATAGTATGCGTCAATCAAAGGCATGGGATGGAAAAGAGACACCACATCGACTTCAGTTGCACATAAAATAAATTCCACGTTAAAATGGAACGAAACTAAAATGAAATGATGCAGAAATGCTATTGCCCACATGTTTGCAAAAGGAATCACTCTAAAATACTATATTTTATACGAGTACACATGATATTATATGTAATGTACTTTAGTTAGCATCAAGTACGTATGAACGAAACAGTTCATGTAAACGTGTTTTTGATTTTAACAATTGAAACTTTTGTATCATGCTTTCCTCGTAATCGTATTCCCACGTTTAAGACTTTTCTATATTGCTTTTGAGTTCTTGTTATTATACGGATAACCATCATTACAGAATGTCTACCATTACGAAAACATGAAACGAACGTGAACGATAACATAATTAATATAAATATCTTCTTGTGTTTCTCGGATCATGATATGTGATGGAAGCAGTAACATTTGAGTATACTCAGGTCTATAACAATTAACCCTGGCCTCGTTTCGCAAGATTTGTCAACGCCGATAGGGCGAACGTTCAATATAAACTTCGCATAATAACTATGTGTTTACCTGTGTATAGCATGTGAATTGCTAAGTGTTTATACTGATTTTTTTTTTACTATCGATGCATCTTATACCTCAGACATTACAAGTAGATAACGGGCACGACAATATATGGCGATACATGAATAAAGATGTTGGCTATGAGGCTGCATATACATAGAGAATACATGGTTGGTGCCGAGATGGATACAGTTTATCCGGTGAGGCTTAGAAAAAGAAAATAGGGCGAGCTTAAGCCGGCCGAAAAAAGCAATCAAAGACAATCAAAGACAAATGATTAATTAAGATTACAAAATAATTATTCTGGTCAGATCCTTCATGTACATAACATTCCTTACGACCGAATTACTTTAATACATTTTGCAATTATGAGCAGAAATAAAACATGAATTGAGAATGTGCTATTTTTAATGTTGGAAATTGAAAACAATGTGCAACAGCAAAACAAAAACTGATTTTTATTTTTTATCATTTATTGAAATTATATAATTATATTATAACATTAAATTTACAACTATATGCACTTACATGTTCTGTTCGTCCATCTCTTTATCGAAATGTATTTTAAACCACACTATTTCTTCATGGCGTTTGTATCGAATGCTCACCATTCTGACCTTAAACACGATTTACGAAATCGTAATCCTGTCGGAGCGAGTTATTTTATTCCTATCGAAATTAACAAATATGCATGACAAACACACAATCCGAAAAACGTTTTGTATTCGTTCAATGCTTTAAAAATATTAAATATTTACTCTTAAAAAACAACCACGTCCAAATTCTTGTCCCAAAAATCCACAGAGTCGTGCTTAAACTACATATGTTTCGTCAGAGAAATGACGTCAAACGAGAAACGTCATACATTGCGTAATCAAGTGAATGGAAATACAAATACGGAAAGCCGGTTCTTTAATATTTGTTTAAGAAGATGCAAAGAAGGATAATATGTAATATAAACGATAACATTCACTATGCGTCTAAATGATGCGTCACCCTTGTGTAGTGTATTGGAAAGGTTTCACTCAACTATGTGTCACAGCGTGCGTAGGAAAACACTACATCCTGTTGACCGGAGATAGAAAAATGTATTCGACCCTGCTTTATTTGGTCAATGTTTGCAACGGAGGAAGGATAAAAATAGTAATATATTCAACTATAAACTTCAAGTGACAGTGACCATGAGCGAGAAGGCAGCGATATAAAGTTGGCGGGCATATTATGTACTGAAGGCAATTGCAAATAGTATAAGACATTTATTTAAACACAACAAAAGAAAATCTAGATATATTTTAAGTAAAAAAATCACCAATTGTCTGTAAGTTTAGGACTAAGGACAATTTCAGCAAAACGCTGCATGTAAAGATTAATAAGGACACATGCAATATACTAATGGAGCCATTCAATTCAATTCAATTCAAATTTATTCAGGTACAAGATCAAGGTACAATATAACAATAATACAGATAAGAACCAATAATAAAACAAATATGGTAAAGAAATAACAGTGTACAAATATATATTGATCTTGCAGACATGGGATAACCCAATAAAGTACAAGTACTTATTTCCATTGGGGTCCCTTATCTTAAGCAAACAAGAAGTACAATGTTACAATATACAGAAGTGAAAAACCACAGAACATGTTCAACATAACAGCCCATACGGTTACAGAACTTAAAATAATTTTGTTACCGCATAACTTTCGGTGTAACTGCACGNAAATTTGACCTTTGACCTTGAAGGATGACCTTGACCTTTCACCACTCAAAATGTGCAGCTCCATGAGATGCACATGCATGCCGCATATCAAGTTGCTATCTTCAATATTGCAAAAGTTATAGCCAATGTTACAGTTTGTGCAAACCAACAAACAAACCAACAGACTGGGCAAAACAATATGTTCCCCAGTATAGACTGGGGGACTTAAAAATGAACCTATGTTTTCCTCTACATTGCTTTTAATTTCTATTGTTTTACCATTTCAAATTTGCCACATTAAAAACAAATTGAAAACTTATATCATTTTCCAAATCTTAAAAGCCATTTACCACACACATTACTAAAGATGCTTTGAAAACTAACCTAGTGTATCAAAGTTTTATTTAACCCTTTCAGTGCTGGAACCGAATTTTGAAGGCCTTTGCAAACAGTTTGGATCCAGATGAGACGCCACAGAACGTGGCGTCTCATCAGTATCCAAACTATTTGCTATTCTGTTAGTATTCTTTGGAAAAAAACATCAAAGAAAATGCTAATTTTACAAATTCAGCAGACGCCATTTAAGCAGACAACAAATTTCCCAGCCTGCAAAGTGTTATTTAACTGAGGCAAAGTATGAACACAAATACTACCCATTTCAATGAATGGTTAAGGAGTATTGTTTCAGTTCAAACAACATTTGAGTCATACAAAGTCAATTAAAAGCAAAGAACAAAATCAAAAATAAAATTTTAAGTTACAATAAATAAAATGAATACAAATGTATTAACATATTTTTTATGTCGGGTAAACAACTGTAAGTGTGAAATTGTTGTATCCGCATAAAATGTTCTAACCACGCTCAACCTGAATATTTTGTTATTAAAGCAAAAGGAAATACATTTAAACAAGAGGGCCATAATTGCCATTAAGCGCTCACCTGACGTAATTTGACACAATACTGTCAAGATAAACATTCTGATGAAGTTTCAATATGATTGAGTCTTAAATGTGGTACCAAGGTTTTTTAAGAACCTGGTGACCAAGTTTTTGGACGCACATGACCCAGATTAAAAATCGACCTAGATATTGTCAAGATAAAGACTCTGATCAAGTTTCATCAAGATGAAGTCATAAATGTGGCCTCTAGAGTGGTAACAAGGTGTTTCTAAGATTTTATCTGGTGACCTAGTTTTTTAACACCTGATTTTAACTCGGATAAACATAACCACAGGATTCATCAAGACTGGATGGAAAATGTGGCCTCTAGAGTGGTAAAGAGCTAAAAGTTGATGACGCACAAAGCAGGAGGCACGATGACAGATGACATTCATTGGATGATCACAAAAGCTCACCCAGAGCACTTTGTGTTCAGGTGAGCTAAAATTAAAACCTATCAAAATACAAATTATTGGATTGCAATCGATACAATACTAACGTTTTGGATTACTTGTGATCATATACTTTTGTACATGCAAATTATAACCTATCAAAAAACTAAATAAATTGATATGTACGTAGTTTATAATTCATTCATACAAAGCAAGTGAAGTGTATATGTTATTCATTTCAACCGTTTTTAACATTGACATTACTGCACACATGTGATAAGCAATTTTTGGTTTGCATAGAAATAAATGGCCCAGTGTTAATATCAACAAAGTTGTTTCAAAATACAAAGCATTAATGCCATTATACTCTTTAAACTGGGGCTACAAAGTGAAAATATATGTAACATATGGGTGCTGGAGCTATAAAAGGAAAAATATGTCATATAGGGGTGCTGGGGGTATAAAAAGAAACAATATGTAAAATAGGGGTGCATTAACCAATCATAAAAAGATATAACATACTCAATAAAGAAAACAGAACACATTAACAAATGTGCTTAAAAAAAATAATTCTATATTCTAATATAACATTAAACTTATCAATGTACTTTTACTGAAAACTACCGGGATTTCATTTTAATACTAAATGTGACATGATTTGTAGTTCCATAAGAACAAGTACTCAACATAACTTTAAAGAGACTTGTTCACAGTTTGGCAAAAACAATTTAAACAAGAGATGTGTTCGTCAGAAACACAATGCCCTGCCCCCTACTGCGCCGCTTTGATTTTTTTATTTTTTTTATTTTATCCCTTTAAAAATTATTACCTCCCTTGTGAAAATGATCTGTACAAGCCAAATGATAAAAAGAAATTATCTCCCTTTAAAGCTTGTTACTTCCCTTGGATTTTGTTTTTTGACCTTTGACCTTGAAGGATGACCTTGACCTTTCAGCACTCAAAATGTGCAGCTCCATGAGATACACATGCATGCCAAATATCAAGCTGCTATCTTCAATATTGCAAAAGTTCTGGCCAATGTTAAAGTTTTCGGACGGACAGACAGACAGTTCAACTGCTATATGCCACCCTACCGGGGGCATAAAAAAAAACGTAAGTGGTAGCGAGCTAGCTTTTCCTTCCTGAGGTCCCTGGTTTGATAGCAAGGGAAGGAACTCTTTTTTTCTCTTTTTTTATCCTTTGCTGTGTGTTTTTATAATTATTAAAATTAAATCCATTGTTATTTTAATAAAATAATTTCCTGATATATTTCAAAAATACGAAAATCTGTGAACAAGTCCCTTTAAACACACAATATGTTTAATAGCCTACTAGTACAGGGTATAACAGAACACTTTCCTTTTTAACAGTTAGGTTTTTTTCATATCACATTTGCATTCAACAAACAACACACACTGCATAGTAATTGAAATCACAAAAGAACATAATATCAGCCTGGTTCTGGGAAAATGAGGCTTAATTGATGTGCATAAAGTGTCATCCAAGATAGGCCTGTGCAGTCCACACAGGCTTATCTGGGAGGACACTTACCAAGTTGATTGGATTTTCTTTAAGAAGAGACTTTATTTAAAACAAGGGCTGTTTGTAAAACATGCATGCCCCCTATATGGGCTATAAGTTGTAGTAGCAGCCATTGTGTGAATACGTTTTTTGTCACTGTGAACAACGGTGGTGGTGGTGGTGGTGGTGGTGGTGGTGGTGGTGNTTTGCCAGTCATGACCGATGTCCCTATGAAGTTTCATGTTCCCAGGCGTAAGCGTTCTTGAGTTATCATCCGGAAACCATTTTCCTTCTTCCAGTCACTGTGACCTTGACCTTTGACCTAGTGACCTCAAAATCAATAGGGGTCATTTGCCAGTCATGACCGATGTCCCTATGAAGTTTCATGATCCCAGGCGTAAGCGTTCTTGAGTTATCATCCCGAAACCATTTTCCTATTTCCAGTCAACCATTCACCTTGTCCTGTGACCTTGACCTTTGACCGGAAAATCAATAGGGGTCATCTGCCGGTCATGACCAATGTACCTATGAAATTTCATGATCCCAGGCATAAGCGTTCTTGAGTTATCATCCGGAAACCATTTTCCTCTTTCCAGTAACTGAGACCTTGACCTGTGACCTTTGACCTAGTGACCTCAAAATAAATAGGGGTCATCTGCGAGTCACGATCAATGTTCCTATGAAGTTTCATGATCCTCGTCCTAAGTTTTTGAGTTATCATCCGGAAACCACCTGGTGGACGGACCGACCGACTGACAAACCGATCGACATGTGCAAAGCAATATACCCCCTCTTCTTCGAAGGGGGGCATAATAAAATTTCCATAAAAGCGGAAAGTGTCGTCCCTGGAATGACACTTTACGCACATGGATTAAGCCCAATTTTCCCAGAACAAGGTTCATATTAATATACTTTAAGAATATGTGCTTGGAAAATACACATGCCCAGATTGGTGCTGGAACACCCCATTGCCAAAACGAGGTCAGAGTATAAGTTGGAATGTCAATAACCAAACTAAAATAATACTGAAACAAAGATGCAGCTGATATTTTCAAATTAAGTGTTCCAATTTAGTCTGTAAACAGTAAACATTCATTTAAACTTTGTAAAAAAATCATGATAAATAGCGCACTATAACATCCGGTTTTTTTCTGCCGATGCACTTTACATGATTTACATAGATAACAATTTTATTGGGGGGGGGGGGGGNGGGGGGGGGGGGAGCAATAAAATGTACTTTAATGTACTTATTTATATTGAGAATCAAGACAAGCTGTGAGTTGATTGAGTATGTAATAGAAAATTTGGTTTTTACATCAGTGATTCAGCGATGTTGAGTGTAGTTTTAGTGATACATTTTTTCACACTGATTATAACAAGTGATTGTAAACGGTAAAAGTACTTGAATTTAAACCAGCTATGTTTATGTAAGGGCATTTGATTAGGATGAACTGTTTATGTTGTTAACACGTTATTGCACATGTAATTGCCATTTTAGTAATATCTGGTAATCTTAATTGCACTTTCTGAAGAAAATTCGAGAGAGCAAATGGATAATCAGACATAACTTTTTTCCTATAACCGATAATGAAGGAAAAGGGAGCTTACGAAACATGTCTTCACTACCTAGTGGTTTTTAGCTAGTTACTCTGATATAACTGATGGAAAGTATAAAACTGTAATACTGAAGGATGGAAGGACAGATGTACAAGGCATTAATAATGTGAGGCTTGCTCTAGGAAAACGTGGTTTAATGCATGTGCGTTAAGCGTCATCCAAGATAAGCCTGTGCAAGCCCCAAACAGGCTTATTAGGGAGAACACTTTCCGCTTTTATAGAATTTTTCGTTGAAAAGAAGTTTAATCTTAACGAAAATCTAGTTAATATGGAAAGTGTTGTCCCTGATAAGCCTGTGCGGAATGCACTGGCTAATATTGGATGATTCTTTACACACATTCATTAAACCCTGTTTTCTCAGAGCGAGGCTCATTTGAATCGAGCATCCAGATACATCCAGATACATCCAGATACAAACAAAACAATGCAGCTACATGTATATATAAGTTGAAACAAACTGTGCGCTGATCACATTTTTGATTCACTATAATCACTACAAATAAATCAAGCAAACAATTTTCCTTCAAATAACATTAATGATAACATAATCTTTAACAATTATAACAACTATGAAAGGATAAATGGGTAAATATTTGGATAAAACGGATATAAATAACAGTGATCAAAAAATACAATGTCATGTCAGTTTGAATAAATAAATAAATTATTACAAATTATTAATAAACAACAACCAAAAGACACATGAAGGTTCAATTAAGAATCATTCTGGAAAATTTTCTGCTTGTATGGAATTTTTCGTTCAAATAAAGTATCTTCAAACCTAAAATCCAGTTTAGGCAAAGAGAGTTGTCCCTGATTAGCCTGTGTAAACTGGGAACCGAACAACTACAACGAGCGAGGCCTGGTATAGGGGAGATTACCCTGGGTTAGGGGTCGGATTAAGGCTAACTCTAACCCTAACCCCCCC
>VMBQ01001783.1:117827-139861 GCA_007657795.1 Dreissena rostriformis
CCCCAATGCGCATAAACATACCAGGACTTGCTCGTTGTAGTTGTCCGCTTCCCGTGTAAACTGCAGAGGCTTATCTGGGAGGATACTTAATGCACATGCATTAAGCCCAGTTTTCCCAGAATGAGGCTCCAATAACTACACCAAAAGCTTTGCTAGAACACTATGGTCACATGAGCTGCAATGGGAAAGCAACAAACCAGAAAGAGATCATAATTGTTGTGTTTCACCATTCCGAAATCAAAAGACTCACCAGCATTATGTAAATGTAATAATATTATCTGTTTCTCATACATGTATACTGTAAAATCATGTATATTGATCAGCATCAAATATCGTGATTTTTCCAAAAATGACAGAAAAAGAAAAAGTAAGAAATGAAAATGCTCAAACTGTTATCTGTAAAGTAGGGATGCTTCAGTTAATAGGTAAAACTACTAATCCAGGCCTTTCCCTAGGCTTTCTTCAGGCACAGCGACAAGGCATGAAAGGTTGGTGGTGTGAAAGGAGGCGCCCTCTTGCGAGAGTCGTTTAAAAAAATAATCTACATGTACTAAATTAAAATCTACACTACAGAATGCAAACAACAATCGAACCAGAGCTTGCAAGTGCTTGTGAACATATAAAGTGCTGATTTACCATGATAAAAATATTATGCAATGCAGCAACATTGATTTGGAAGTTAAGGCACAGTTGTGCATCTGCACTTAAACCGCCTAGGGGCAAGATTGCTAATCATAAGCAGGCGGACATTCCTTCAAAACATAACGGAACATGTTAAGCTCGTACAGGGAGATTCCAGTATACCAAAACAGAACAGAAATTTATAATGACTTCGTCAGTCTTTACAGTGTTACATTATACATACTTATCAAAAGGTCATGGGGAAAAGAATTGATCATACACTTAGAGGTAGTGTATAATCATATTATAATATCTAACAAATATTGTTTAACAGTGGTTGAAAACAATCGCATTATTACAAAATAGAGTGACAGGGTGGCATGAATTGATTATTATGCTGTTCATATTATGGAAAATAAACCAAAATAGAAAGTGGACAATCTTACTTTGTTTGCAGGGGATAAATTATTGCTAATCATATTCTCTTTCGGGTGAACATAACCAAACATATTGAGCTCGAACATGAAAGACTTACAGAATGATTCCAATATACCACAATCTTCGTTTTTATACAAAAATAATTATGGGTAAAAAAATACCGCTAATCATAAGCAATTAACTAATCGACCAACAGACAGGGTGATTTCAGTATACAACAAATTCATTTACGGGGTATGAAAATACATCTAATCATAGAAAGTTGGACATTCCTTGGGGTGAACGTAACCGAAGATATTGAGCTCGTACAGGGACGTGAGTGCGGTGAAGGCAAAGTACACGATCATCAGGACGACACCAAAGGGCTTCGTGAGTCGCCACCCGTTGAAATGAGTCCCCAACAGGAGGAAGGCTACAGTTCCCAGCAGCGTCAGCGTGGCATACATCAGACCTGTAAGTATCATTCAGTACATAAGTGTTTTTTTTCACCATTTTGTGAATGGGGACAGGGCACTTTGCATTGGGAAAAATAACATTGATTTGACTAAAATTGGGAAATTGGTGTATTTGATTTTTTGATAACAAATATTTAGGAATTCAAGATAAGTGTTTTCAATATAATATTTACTAAGGTTCAGCGTGAGTGTGGCATAGACCAGGCCTGTAAGTATCAGTACATTGAAATACGAGCCTCTTTCTGGGAAAACTGGGCTTAATGTTTGGGTAAAGTGTTGTCCCAGATTACCGGTAGCCTGTGCAGTCTGCAAGGACTAATCTGGGACAACACTTTCCGTCTAAACTAGACACCATAAAAGCGGAAAGTGTGATCCCTGATGAGCCTGTGCAAACTGCACAGGCTAATCTTGGATGACTTTTAAGGCACATGACTTAAGCCCAAGACTTATTCATTGAAAATTCTCTACACAAAATGATGTTGCCAACAGGTGGAAGACTACATACACTTCCCATCAGTGCGAGTATGGCATGAACCAGACCTGTAGGTATCCAAACATAAGTGTTGTTTTTTTTTACATTTTGTGAATGGGGCCGGAGCCCTTTGGATTGGGAAAAATCACATTGTTTTGACTAAAATTGGGAAATTGGTGTACCGTATTTTATTTTTTGCTAACAAATAATTAGAAATTGAAAATAAGTGTTGTAATATAACATTAACTAAGGTTCAATCCATAGAATTGCACAGGGAAATTAACAAAATGTTGCATTTAATTTATGGAGAAAAACAAATTGAAACCTTTAATGTGGAATTTAAGGCAGTAATTTGGGGAAAATATACTTTTTGACATTGTAAAAGGTGCCAAATACCTCCCAACAATTTGCCAAAAAAACACTGAACATTTTACAACATTGGAAATTCACTACACAAAATGAAGTGCTAGCCAAGTTAAAGTGTCACCTTCATGGATTTGAAAAATGGCAATTTAAAAAAAAAAAATGTCATCGATTTGGCAAATACGGTAATGTAAAAATATCATACAAACAAGCAAAGTTAATCTATTGATAAAAAATAAACAAAATGTAAATAAATATAGGTTTGTTCATGCATAGTGAAAGAAAAAAATCTTAATCCAAATAACAATAAAGCTTTTGTAACACTGTTTGCAGATAGTCTTATAAGCATGTAGGCACTACTTAGATATAATTTAAAATAGGCTGTAAAGTTGTTAAGCCTGAATGACCCCCAGCTTATATTGCACTTCAATATGACTAAATTACAATTTTATGAGGTAACTTTTAAACATTTATATTTAATCAGGCAGATTCAATTAAGCTTTTACCAAGGCAGCTGAAATTAAGATTTCCCCAGGCAGCTTAAATTAAGATTTCCCCAGGCAGCTGAAATTAAGATTTTCCCCGGCAGCTTAAATTAAGATTTCCCCAGGCAGCTTAAATTAAGATTTCCCAAGGCAGCTTAAATTTAAATATTCCAAGGAAGCTTAAATTTAGATTTGTCTGGGGAGCTTAATTTCGATTTTCCAAGGCAGCTTAAATTTAGATTTTCCTAGGCAGCTTAAATTTAGATTTCTCCATGCAACTTAAATTTAGATTTTTCCATCCAGCTTAAATGTATTATTTAGTTTTTTCCAGGTATCATACATTTATAATTCCCAGGGCAAATTTATATTTGCCCAGGCAGCTTATATCAATATTTCCCCAGGCAGCTTAAATTTAGATTTTCTGATGGGGCGTACATTTACATTTTCCCAGGCACGTTGAATTCAAATTTTCCTAGGCAGCGTAAATCAAAATTTTCTGAGACAGTTAATGAAAATGGCCCTTAGAGCAAATGGCCTACCTCCGCTGTAGACTTGAATCGGTTCTCCTTGCCTGATCGCGCTCCGTAGCAACCACGGCACGCCAAGGCACACAAGAATGTCAAACACGTTGCTGCCAACGGCGTTCGACACGGCCATGTCTCCGTGACCCGTCCGCACGACAATCAGACTGGTTATGACGTCGGGCAGACTGACACCGAACGCTATCAGCGTGAGACCCATGATCGTGTCTGAGATGCCTGCAGTGTACCCTGAAATGGGAGGAAAAAACACAAGGTTTGAAATAATAGAAAAGAAAAAAGCGCATTCATAAACAAGAGGACCATGATGGCCCTGAATCGCTCACCTTTACTAGACTTGACCCAGTGACCTAATTTTAAACCCCAGATGACCCATATACCATCCAAAATCAGATATTATCAAGATAAACATTCTGACCATATTTCATTAAGATCAGATGAAAACTATGACCTCTATTGTCTACACAAGGTTTTTCTATGATTTGACCTAGTGACCTAGTTTTTGACCCCAGATGACCCAAATACAATCCCAACCAAGATTTCATCAAGATAAACATTCTGACCAAATTTCATTAAGATTTGAAAACTGTGACCTCTACTGTCTACACAAACAAATTGTTGACAGACGCACACACGCACGGACGCACAACGAACGCCGGACATCACATGATCACATAAGCTCACCATGTCACTTCGTGACAGGTGAGCTAAAAAATTCTCCATTTATATATAAACTATAGTCATCTAAGGAAAACTCCCCACCCAGCCTGTGTGCTTTGTTTTTCCAATGGACAGGAACCATTTTTAATTTAGATGAGATATGGTTAGAAGAAAGGTTCTGGGTAAGTTTCATGAAGATTGAACAAGGTTTAACTATAGCCATATAAAGAAACCTAACGCGCACCCAGGCAGCCATGTTTTAACTACAGACCTGAACTTTTTTTCAAATTCAGCCGAAATATTATTACACAAAATGTTCTTATCATATTTTATGAAGTTTGAACAAAATATATGGATTCTTGAGTGCCCACATGCTTTTCCTTTAATTTGACCTCATGACCTTGCTTTTGACCCCAACTGACACAGTTTTGAACTCGGCTGAGATATCATTGGGAAAAATGTGCTTACCAAGTTTCATGTATTTATTTGTGGACTCTGGTTTGTTTACAAGGTAAATGTTGATGCACAATCAATGCACAACTGATGACTGACAAAAAGCAATCACAAAAGCACTTTATGCTCAGGTGCGCTAGAAATTCAAAAGACTGGATACCGATAATTGTGATCATCCACACCATAAGGTATGAGAGAAACTGACAACCAGACTATGTACATATCTTCATTTATTTTTTAATTCAATGACTGGTTACCTATTATCGTGATCATCCACACCATAAGGTATGAGAGAGCAGACAACCAGACGAGGGACATTAGAAACGTCACGACAAACCATCGTCGCCAGCGCTCCTCCCTACAGTCTGGAATCGTCACATAGAAAAGCACTTTCAGAGGTAGCGATATCAACCATAAAGGCCATTTCCAGCACTTGTCAGGCCGACTGAATACAGACTCTTCCTCTTTCTGAGATTCTTGCGTGGATTTTGTGCCGTTTGAAGAAATTTCTTTAGCTGGAAAAAAATGGCATTAATTGATTGGATTAATTAAAAGGGTTAACAATTAGACCATTATTAACAGTAGAGAAAAATAATTAAGTCGAGAAATCACAGGCTTATATTTCATTTTTATTACCACAATGTATATTCTTATTGTAAAATCACATTTTCTCATCCCTAAACAACGATATATATCGCACGTTCTGCAAGGCATCCCTGCATGTGGATCTAAAAACAGCAACTTGGGGTTTTCCCATACTTTCAGCTTCTAGTTAGCAGGTGTTTATTCAAAGGGTGTTAAAAATGTGAATCTAGGAACACATTTACCAACATGTCAAAACTGGTTGCCCACTTAAGTCTGACATTTCAACTTCTTGGATATATTTTAGATACAAGACTTTGGACTTTCATCTGATTTTTGAATTTGTTGGTGAGCTAACCCAAGGAAATCCATCAAAATAAGTGTTCCATGATAAATATTGGTTGCCAGAGGTCGCTGTGGCGTAGTGGACTAGGTTTCCGCCCAGCTACCAGAAGGTCATGGGTTCGATCCCCATTGACGGAGCTTTCTTTAGATCTCCCCAAGGACACTAAGAACTGGTTCTACCCAGGAAACAGAGCCAAGTGCGTTTCAATAAGCCTCAGTCTTTTGATGCAATCAAGCTAAAATAAATAGGTTTAAACTTAACACAAGAATAATCGGATACCTGAAATTGAACACTTTGTCTTTTGTCTTGCTTATCTACCCATTTAAAGTTCAAATCAATCAGAAATATGAAAGTAGGTTGCTCCACAAACTACTACAATTTCATGCCGACAAGACGGACCAACCAACTGACAAAGTGACTCAAATATTACCCCCTCCAACTAAGTTATATGGGAGGGGGTATAATAAGCTTTGTGTGATCTGGGTCCATATTCACCAACCCATTCTTAGACTTAAGAAAAAAGGTTCAGCGTTAGAATATATACAGGCTAAACATTTTGCTTTTGTCATGAATAAATTGTACGAAATGAAGAAGTGTGTAGTTTGAGGTATTCCATTTTTTTGTCATATTTTACTGTATTATACTTTTAAAACAAAACAGTTTCTAGAATATTCTTTATTATTTGGTTGGTGAATATGGGCCATGGATTCATACCAGTAAAGGGACACCAAATGCTTTAATATTTTGCTATATACCATGTACAGAACATTATTTTCACAAAGAAAGTTGAATTTGAAATGGTATCAAAAGTGTCTTTAGTTCTTAGATGTATACTGTAAAATCATTACTGATCGTGGGAAAATAATTTGTGTCAATAAGAGTGTTGACCAATCCACAAATTTAACATAAACACATTGGAAAATGACCAACGCACATTCCTTTTTTTTTTCCCCCAAATCAGAAATCAACTAATTTATGTGAACACAAAATTCATTTAAACAAAAAAAAAACATTTCAGGCCAACGGATATAGATTATTTTACAGTAACTTACTAGTATCTGTGGCAGATTTTGAGATAAAGGGGGAATCTTCTGCTGTGATTTCTTCATCATCTGAAGTATCTGTCAATTGGAAATGGTTTTAATACATGAGATAATTCAATTAATACACACAATCATTCCATAAATACATGCAATGATTCAATTATTACATGCGCTCATTCAATTAATACATGCAATAATTCAATTAATACACACAATCATTATATAAATACATGCAATGATTCAATTAATACATGCAATCATTACATTAATACATGCAATGATTCAATTAATACATGCAATCATTCAATAAATACACGCTATCATTCAATTAATACACACAATAATTCAATTAATACACACAATCATTATATAAATACATGCAATGATTCAATTAATACATGCAATCATTACATTAATACATGCAATCATTACATTTATACATGCAATGATTCAATTAATACATTCAATCATTCAATTAATACACACAATAATTCAATTAATACATGTAATGATTCAATTAATACATGCAATGATTGAATTAATACATGCAATGATTCAATTAATACACGCTATCATTCAATTAATACACACAATAATTCAATTAATACACACAATCATTATATAAATACATGCAATGATTCAATTAATACATGCAATCATTACATTAATACATGCAATCATTACATTTATACATGCAATGATTCAATTAATACATGAAATGATTCAATAAATACATGCAATGATTCAATTGTATGAACAACTCATCATTTAGCGTAGAAATGGGATGGCCTTGAAGCTATGTTATGCTTTCCTGATGTTTATATGGAAATGTAAGTGATTTAATAGACTGTTTCAAGTAGGGAAAAATAACATTAAAAGTTAATCCATCATTTTCACAGCAATACTTTTCCTGGTTCCCAAAATAACTAGAGCTTTGTCACAGACTGCATTGACACAGAATATTTTGCATGCTGTCTTTACAAAACAAGAGAAGCTAATTTATGGCGANTTTACAGTAACTTACTAGTATCTGTGGCAGATTTTGAGATAAAGGGGGAATCTTCTGCTGTGATTTCTTCATCATCTGAAGTATCTGTCAATTGGAAATGGTTTTAATACATGAGATAATTCAATTAATACACACAATCATTCCATAAATACATGCAATGATTCAATTATTACATGCGCTCATTCAATTAATACATGCAATAATTCAATTAATACACACAATCATTATATAAATACATGCAATGATTCAATTAATACATGCAATCATTACATTAATACATGCAATCATTACATTTATACATGCAATGATTCAATTAATACATTCAATCATTCAATTAATACACACAATAATTCAATTAATACATGTAATGATTCAATTAATACATGCAATGATTGAATTAATACATGCAATGATTCAATTAATACATGAAATGATTCAATTAATACATGCAATGATTCAATTAATACATGCAATGATTCAATTAATACATGCAATGATTCAATTAATACATGAAATGATTCAATTAATACATGCAATGATTCAATTAATACATGCAATGATTCAATTAATACATGCAATGATTCAATTAATACATGAAATGATTCAATTAATACATGCAATGATTCAATTAATACATGCAATGATTCAATTAATACATGCAATGATTCAATTAATACATGAAATGATTCAATTAATACATGCAATGATTCAATTAATACATGCAATGATTCAATTAATACATGCAATGATTCAATTAATACATGAAATGATTCAATTAATACATGCAATGATTCAATTAATACATGCAATGATTCAATTAATACATGCAATGATTCAATTAATACATGAAATGATTCAATTAATACATGCAATGATTCAATTAATACATGCAATGATTCAATTAATACATGCAATGATTCAATTAATACATGAAATGATTCAATTAATACATGCAATGATTCAATTAATACATGCAATGATTCAATTAATACATGCAATGATTCAATTAATACATGAAATGATTCAATTAATACATGCAATGATTCAATTAATACATGCAATGATTCAATTAATACATGCAATGATTCAATTAATACATGAAATGATTCAATTAATACATGCAATGATTCAATTAATACATGCAATGATTCAATTAATACATGCAATGATTCAATTAATACATGAAATGATTCAATTAATACATGCAATGATTCAATTAATACATGCAATGATTCAATTAATACATGCAATGATTCAATTAATACATGAAATGATTCAATTAATACATGCAATGATTCAATTAATACATGCAATGATTCAATTAATACATGCAATGATTCAATTAATACATGAAATGATTCAATTAATACATGCAATGATTCAATTAATACATGCAATGATTCAATTAATACATGCAATGATTCAATTAATACATGAAATGATTCAATTAATACATGCAATGATTCAATTAATACATGCAATGATTCAATTAATACATGCAATGATTCAATTAATACATGAAATGATTCAATTAATACATGCAATGATTCAATTAATACATGCAATGATTCAATTAATACATGCAATGATTCAATTAATACATGAAATGATTCAATTAATACATGCAATGATTCAATTAATACATGCAATGATTCAATTAATACATGCAATGATTCAATTAATACATGAAATGATTCAATTAATACATGCAATGATTCAATTAATACATGCAATGATTCAATTAATACATGCAATGATTCAATTAATACATGAAATGATTCAATTAATACATGCAATGATTCAATTAATACATGCAATGATTCAATTAATACATGCAATGATTCAATTAATACATGAAATGATTCAATTAATACATGCAATGATTCAATTAATACATGCAATGATTCAATTAATACATGCAATGATTCAATTAATACATGAAATGATTCAATTAATACATGCAATGATTCAATTAATACATGCAATGATTCAATTAATACATGCAATGATTCAATTAATACATGAAATGATTCAATTAATACATGCAATGATTCAATTAATACATGCAATGATTCAATTAATACATGCAATGATTCAATTAATACATGAAATGATTCAATTAATACATGCAATGATTCAATTAATACATGCAATGATTCAATTAATACATGCAATGATTCAATTAATACATGAAATGATTCAATTAATACATGCAATGATTCAATTAATACATGCAATGATTCAATTAATACATGCAATGATTCAATTAATACATGAAATGATTCAATTAATACATGCAATGATTCAATTAATACATGCAATGATTCAATTAATACATGCAATGATTCAATTAATACATGAAATGATTCAATTAATACATGCAATGATTCAATTAATACATGCAATGATTCAATTAATACATGCAATGATTCAATTAATACATGAAATGATTCAATTAATACATGCAATGATTCAATTAATACATGCAATGATTCAATTAATACATGCAATGATTCAATTAATACATGAAATGATTCAATTAATACATGCAATGATTCAATTAATACATGCAATGATTCAATTAATACATGCAATGATTCAATTAATACATGAAATGATTCAATTAATACATGCAATGATTCAATTAATACATGCAATGATTCAATTAATACATGCAATGATTCAATTAATACATGAAATGATTCAATTAATACATGCAATGATTCAATTAATACATGCAATGATTCAATTAATACATGCAATGATTCAATTAATACATGAAATGATTCAATTAATACATGCAATGATTCAATTAATACATGCAATGATTCAATTAATACATGCAATGATTCAATTAATACATGAAATGATTCAATTAATACATGCAATGATTCAATTAATACATGCAATGATTCAATTAATACATGCAATGATTCAATTAATACATGAAATGATTCAATTAATACATGCAATGATTCAATTAATACATGCAATGATTCAATTAATACATGCAATGATTCAATTAATACATGAAATGATTCAATTAATACATGCAATGATTCAATTAATACATGCAATGATTCAATTAATACATGCAATGATTCAATTAATACATGAAATGATTCAATTAATACATGCAATGATTCAATTAATACATGCAATGATTCAATTAATACATGCAATGATTCAATTAATACATGAAATGATTCAATTAATACATGCAATGATTCAATTAATACATGCAATGATTCAATTAATACATGCAATGATTCAATTAATACATGAAATGATTCAATTAATACATGCAATGATTCAATTAATACATGCAATGATTCAATTAATACATGCAATGATTCAATTAATACATGAAATGATTCAATTAATACATGCAATGATTCAATTAATACATGCAATGATTCAATTAATACATGCAATGATTCAATTAATACATGAAATGATTCAATTAATACATGCAATGATTCAATTAATACATGCAATGATTCAATTAATACATGCAATGATTCAATTAATACATGAAATGATTCAATTAATACATGCAATGATTCAATTAATACATGCAATGATTCAATTAATACATGCAATGATTCAATTAATACATGAAATGATTCAATTAATACATGCAATGATTCAATTAATACATGCAATGATTCAATTAATACATGCAATGATTCAATTAATACATGAAATGATTCAATTAATACATGCAATGATTCAATTAATACATGCAATGATTCAATTAATACATGCAATGATTCAATTAATACATGAAATGATTCAATTAATACATGCAATGATTCAATTAATACATGCAATGATTCAATTAATACATGCAATGATTCAATTAATACATGAAATGATTCAATTAATACATGCAATGATTCAATTAATACATGCAATGATTCAATTAATACATGCAATGATTCAATTAATACATGAAATGATTCAATTAATACATGCAATGATTCAATTAATACATGCAATGATTCAATTAATACATGCAATGATTCAATTAATACATGAAATGATTCAATTAATACATGCAATGATTCAATTAATACATGCAATGATTCAATTAATACATGCAATGATTCAATTAATACATGAAATGATTCAATTAATACATGCAATGATTCAATTAATACATGCAATGATTCAATTAATACATGCAATGATTCAATTAATACATGAAATGATTCAATTAATACATGCAATGATTCAATTAATACATGCAATGATTCAATTAATACATGCAATGATTCAATTAATACATGAAATGATTCAATTAATACATGCAATGATTCAATTAATACATGCAATGATTCAATTAATACATGCAATGATTCAATTAATACATGAAATGATTCAATTAATACATGCAATGATTCAATTAATACATGCAATGATTCAATTAATACATGCAATGATTCAATTAATACATGAAATGATTCAATTAATACATGCAATGATTCAATTAATACATGCAATGATTCAATTAATACATGCAATGATTCAATTAATACATGAAATGATTCAATTAATACATGCAATGATTCAATTAATACATGCAATGATTCAATTAATACATGCAATGATTCAATTAATACATGAAATGATTCAATTAATACATGCAATGATTCAATTAATACATGCAATGATTCAATTAATACATGCAATGATTCAATTAATACATGAAATGATTCAATTAATACATGCAATGATTCAATTAATACATGCAATGATTCAATTAATACATGCAATGATTCAATTAATACATGAAATGATTCAATTAATACATGCAATGATTCAATTAATACATGCAATGATTCAATTAATACATGCAATGATTCAATTAATACATGAAATGATTCAATTAATACATGCAATGATTCAATTAATACATGCAATGATTCAATTAATACATGCAATGATTCAATTAATACATGAAATGATTCAATTAATACATGCAATGATTCAATTAATACATGCAATGATTCAATTAATACATGCAATGATTCAATTAATACATGAAATGATTCAATTAATACATGCAATGATTCAATTAATACATGCAATGATTCAATTAATACATGCAATGATTCAATTAATACATGAAATGATTCAATTAATACATGCAATGATTCAATTAATACATGCAATGATTCAATTAATACATGCAATGATTCAATTAATACATGAAATGATTCAATTAATACATGCAATGATTCAATTAATACATGCAATGATTCAATTAATACATGCAATGATTCAATTAATACATGAAATGATTCAATTAATACATGCAATGATTCAATTAATACATGCAATGATTCAATTAATACATGCAATGATTCAATTAATACATGAAATGATTCAATTAATACATGCAATGATTCAATTAATACATGCAATGATTCAATTAATACATGCAATGATTCAATTAATACATGAAATGATTCAATTAATACATGCAATGATTCAATTAATACATGCAATGATTCAATTAATACATGCAATGATTCAATTAATACATGAAATGATTCAATTAATACATGCAATGATTCAATTAATACANAACAAGACCAATACTTAAGAATGATCAAATGGGAAAAGGTAACCTAGCACTGGCAGTAAATATGGGGCTCATTTACAGGTCAGATTTGGAATCTCTGCTGTAAAATGAGATTTTAAATGAATTAAAGGGAGGCAAATCTGTAATAAAAAGAACATGCATAAACCGTAGTTGTTTCCCTTGTTTGAACCATGCTAAATCCTTACAAGTTTGGAAAGAATTGGATGAAAAATTTGGACTTTATTGCATAAACACCATTTTCTCAATTCAAGGGGAGGTAATTCTGTACTTCATGGACCAATAATGCTCATTTTTTGTAGGGTTCGTGTCCTCATTGATATAAAGACACTGTGCAAATTTGGAAAGGATCGGACAAAAAATGTGGAAGATTTTTGAAAGTTTTCACAAAATAGGCAAAAACGAATAAACATGCAAAGTTCAACGAGCTCCTGCGGCCATGTTTTTTGACGAATCAAATTTCTTTGAACAACTTTTTCAGGGGAGCCTTCAAAGGTCATCCCTGTGAAATTTTTTGAAAATCTGATGAGCGGTTTCTGACAAGAAGATTTTTTAAGGTTTTTACCATATATGGTCATGGCGGCCATCTTGGTTATGTGATCAAATTTTTTTTAACAATTCTTTTGTCCCATGACCTAGGGATGCTCAACATGAAATTTAGTTGAAATTGGCTCAATGGTTTAGTAGAAGAAGATGTTTACAAATTGTTTACAGACGGACGGACGGACGCCGGACGCTGAGTGATCACAATAGCTCACCCCGAGCTATCGCTCAGGTGAGCTAAAAAACAAAAACAAAAGAAAAAAAAAGAAAAAAAAGAAAGATTTTTTTAGCAAATTTTGGGAAAAAAAGATACTTTTTGGGATTTGGGATATAGCTGATTTTCAGCTATAAAATTGGGCGAAAAAACACCCTGTAAGGTGATGTCAGAGTTAAACCTGCGCAGTCCACACAGGCTTATCAGTGACAACACTTTCCGCTTGGACAGATTTTTGTGAAGAAAGGACTTCATTTTAACCAAACATAACTGAAATGCATTAATGCCAGAGGTGTTGTCCCTGATAAGCCTGTGTGGACATGCATTAATGCCAGAGTGTACAGAGCAAGGCTCATATTGGACTTTAACCCTTTGAGCGCTGGAACCGAATTTTGGAGGCCTTTGCAAACAGTTTGGATCCAAATGAGACGCCACAGAACGTGGCGTCTCATCAGGATCCAAACTGTTTGCTATTCTGATAATATTTTTTTTTTAATTCAAAGAAAATGCTAATTTTAGAAATTTAGCAGACAACATTTTAGCAGACGACAAATTTCCCAGCATGCAAAGGGCTAATTTTTGTCAGAGATTTGGTTAATCTGTCAGACGTGCATGACTGTTAAACTGCAAATTTCCTAAAATGGTTGACTGACACCAACCAAATGTTTGTTGGACATTTGTCATAAATATTGAGTCAAAAGTGTGTCGTCTAAATTGGTTATAAGGTTTTTCTTAGATATGACCAGGTGACCCAGTTTTTTATGCACTTGATCTAGATTCAAAATCGACTTAGATATTGTCCAGATAAACATTCTGACCAAGTATTCATCAAAATTGAGTCCTTAATGTGGCCTCTAGAGCAGTTAAAAGGTTTTTCTAAATGTTGATCTCGTGACCTAGTTTATGGATGGTTACCAAAATTCAAACTCGGCATACATGTAGGTCTACATGTACATTTTCAACTTGAACATTCTGACCAAGTTTAATCAAGATTGGATGAAAAATGAGGCCTCTAGAGTAGTAACAAACTGAGGCCTCTAGAGTAGTAACAAACTGAGGCCTCAAGAGTAGTAACAAACTGAGGCCTCTAGAGTAGTAACAAACTGAGGCCTCTAGAGTAGTAACAAACTGAAATGAGGCCTCTAGAGTAGTAACAAACTGAAATGAGGCCTCTAGAGTAGTAACAAACTAACAAACTGAGGCCTCTAGAGTAGTAACAAACTGAGGCCTCTAGAGTAGTAACAAACTTAGGCCTCTAGAGTAGTAACAAAATGAGGCCTCTAGAGTAGTAACAAACTGAAAGCTGACGACACACACCGCCTCTAGAGTAGTAACAAACTGAAAACTGACGACACACACCGCACGAAGCTGCACACCCGACATAGGGAGATCACAATATCTCACCTTGAGCCCTCGGTGCTCAAATGAGCTCAAGAAATTGACACACTTATTCATCAGGTTACACACCAGTATACTTTCTCGTCAACCAAAACAAATATTGACAAAATCATTAGGTTACACAACATTATACTTTCTCGTAAACCAAGACAAATATAGACAAGCAAATTCATCAGATTACACACCAGTACACTTTCTCGTCAACCAAGACAAATATTGACAAACAAATTCATCAGGTTACACACCAGTATACTTTTTCGTCGATCAAGACGACGGATAGGGCTGCAATGCTCAGTGAGTAAAAGACACAATCCCGCAGTAATGGCCACCAGTTCAAGTGAATAATCTGAAAGAAAATGTGAGGCATGAAGCCTGCTGGAGTCTTGTTTTGGGACATTTGGGCTTAAAGGATGTGCATTTAGTGTTGTCCCAGATTAGTTTGTGCAGTCCGCACTGGCTAATCAGGTTCAAAACTTTTATGGTGTTTTTTTGTTAAACGGATGCATCTAATCCAGTTTTGGCGGAAAGTGTTGTCCCTGATTCGCCTGTGCATACTGCACAAACTTATCTTGAACCACACTTAACGCACATGCATTAAACCCTGTTGTCCTGGAGTGTTTTGATAAAATGAAATACCATAAATGATTCCATTAAGTGAAGCATTTTTTCATATAATCAGTATTGAAACACATAGCCTTATTGCTAAAAAATTAAAAGGCCAGTTTAGGTAACGACCATTAATTTTTGGATCAAGTTAATAATGTGCCTTTATTGTTTACCCTTTAATATATGTGTTAACTATAAACAAATTTGAAGGCCAGAATATCTTGCATATGTTGGATAATATTATCGCTTTTAAAATTTATTTTATTTGGGACAGAGGTTAACAGACTGTTACCTTAACTGACTGTTCAAGTTTTGAGCATCCAGGCCATGCCATTTCTGGCTTTTGATAAGTTGTTTTGAACACTGTACTCTTAGAATTGGATAAATCTCATTGGCTTAGAAGGTGCATGCTGCAATACACTCATTCTGCCCCTTTGTTTGTCTAAGATTTCCAAAATTGAACCCATGGAATTTTCGAGATTTCTCATATCATATATCCGCGACATCCAAAGTTTTCCTCTTATTTTTCTTAAGTCATGATTGTTATTTCGCTTGCTTGCGTGTTATGAAGACTTTCGTTTAAATCTGTGATGATGCAAAATCCTCATTTTGCCAATCTGTGAACAAGTTCCCTTAACACAAACTCTTTGTTTAACCCTTTGAGCGCTGGAACCGGCTTTTGAAGGCCTTTGCAAACAGTTTGGATCCAGATGAGACGCCACAGAACGTGGCGTCTCATCAGGATCCAAACTGTTTGCTATTCTGATAGTGGTCTTAGAAAAAAATCGAAGAAAATGCTAATTTTAGAAATTCAGCAGACGACATTTTAGCAGACGACAAATTTCCCAGCATGCAAAGGGTTATGAAGAGCTACAAGATGTATCATGTTTACCCTGTTATAAAGCTATCAACACATAATTAAAGCCTTGGCCTGAAAAAGCTGGGCTTCAACCATGTGCTTAAAGTGTTGTCACAAATAAGCCTGTGCAGTCCGCATCAGGGACAATACTTTCCACATTAACTGGATTTTTGTTCAGAAGAGACTTCCTATAAAAAAAAACATAATAGCAGAAAGTATCTACCCTGATTAGACTGTGCAGACTGCACATGCTAATCTGGGACGACACTTTACGCACATAAAGTATGACCAGTTGTTCCAGAACAAGATTCATTAGATCAAATATTTTACACAATATGTGAGAAATTCTACACTAAAATTAACCACTGACCAAGCAGTCTGAATTATTAATGTGGCAAATCCAGGCGAAACACAACAAAATCCACAGGACATGAGGTCCTGTAGCTTTTGCTTTTACAGGACCTAGCCAGATTTTATATGACCTAATTATTGTTGTCTTTTAATCAAATAAAAGGAAATACCGTTTTCAAGTCTATAAATGTCATTTTCACAATACAAATGATAAGCAATTTTAGTTAAAACAAAGTGAAGATTATATTACAATATTTGATAAGAATATGTAAGGTACATTGTATGTGACAACAGTACTTTTTTTTCTGAATATCACAAAAGAACTAGAATAGCATAGGTGGTAGTATGCCTTTGAAATCATAACTTTCACTTCAGATGTTGACAAGTTCAGGGAAATAGCACAGGTTGCATGGTTCACCACTATCGTTGTGTGTTTTTTAACACTTTGAGCGCTGGAATCGGATTTTGAAGGCCTTTGCAAACAGTTTGGATCCAGATGAGACGCCACAGAACGTGGCGTCTCATCAGGATCCAACTGTTTGCTATTCTGATAGTATTCTTTGAAAAAAATCAAAGAAAATGCTATTATTAGAAATTCAGCAGACAACATTTTAGCAGACGACAAATTTCCCAGCATGCAAAGGGTTAAAAGGCTGAAATAAGTTTATGTATTGTGATCATATTGTCAAACAAAAATTCCTCATTCTATTTTATGTCACATTAGAAGAGATGACGAGTGACGTGACACACACACCTGTTAAGTTTAGACTACCCCACTGGTTTGCATAAGATAGTACATGTAGTATTATATAAAAGCATACAGAAAGTGGTGACAAAATTGTATTGAATACTGAAATTACTCAGATATAAGTTTATATAGTTTATAGTATAAGTTTTCAGATACCCTATGTTTTCAAACAACCTCTAGACTTTGTTTGCCCCCCCCCCCCCAAAAAAAATATATATTTTGTTACTCTAATTTTGCTGACACCCAGACTTTCCTTTTATATTAATGACTTTAATTTTTTTGGCCAATTTGCATTTTATCAACAATCTTTGTATTTGCTTTGGGCTGTGAACACATTGCATAAGTGCTATTATAACCCTGATGACAGTCATAAAACCTGGCAGATAGTTGCAAAAAGTCAGTGGACCGTTAGTTACATTTGCTTCATTTGGGTACATTGATAAAAGGTAGATAATTAATGCAGCCGAAGGCACAGATGCAACCCATTAACTTCCAAATACAGTTGATAATGTTGAACCCACATCTTTAACTTTATGTGGTTAATGAGTTGAAATGATTGTTTTAATGAACCAAGTTCTGCTTGCCTTAATTTATTCACAGTTTTCGTTTTGTATTGCCTCTGGAATATCTACCAATTATGATCATACTGATTGCTAATGGAGTTTTATACATGTACAACAGAAAACTAACTGCTAATCCTTGTATCTACAAAACGAAAACTGTGAATAAATTAAGCAGAACTTGGTTCCTTAAAACAATCAATTCAACTTATAGGGTTTTTAATTAATTGCAAAAATATCTTCAAGCATTTAATACTTCACGATGTGGTATTTACTAGCCCATGCTATTATTACTTTGACAATTGCTGTCATACCGAGGAATATCCAAACTTCGATGCAATAAGTTTATTTTAAGGGGATCCCTCCTCGGAATATTTTTATTTATCTTAATTTTCAGACATGAAACTATTTAATTATTTTTTAGCATCTAAAAACTTAAGACATATCACGGGGCTCACAATAGTTCAATATAATAAATTGGTTCAAATTGATATCTGAATAAGACAGTTATATGAAATGCATTTTGAAACAATTATCTTGTTGTGTTTACTTGTTTTAACCCTTTGCATGCTGGGAAATTTGTCGTCTGCTAAAATGTCGTCTGCTGAATTTTTTTAATTAGCATTTTCTTCCATTTTTTTTTTAAAGAATACTATCAGAATAGCAAACAGTTTGGATCCTGATGAGACGCCACGTTCTGTGGCGTCTCATCTGGATCCAAACTGTTTGCAAAGGCCTTCAAAATCCGGTTCCTGGAGCGCTCAAAGGGATAAGACAGTTATATGAAATGCATTTTGAAACAATTATCTTGTTGTTTTTACTTGTTTTAATGATACTGTTTAACAAAGTACATGTACTGAACACATGTTACCAATAAGATCTCCCTAGTTGACAAATCTTTGTGACTTTTTTTTTTTAAAGATTCAAAATCAAACTTATTTCAGATTTTTTTCAAGTTAATGCACTAAAACAAATAAGAGTGAAAACAAACCAGAACTAGATCAAGCCCATGCACACATCGAAAAATAACTTTAACTTATAAATGTATAGAAAACAACTAACATTGTTACACATGAAATCAATTTTCTTTAAATATTTTATTGTTTTAATTTAATTGTTTTCACCAATATTGACGCATTTGTTTTCTCAGTCTTGTATTGTTTGATAAAAGAAAAATTATTTATCACCATCATAAAAAAACAATTTCTCAGTCATAAGTACGTTCAATTGACAGCAAAGTGTGGCATGTACAACTGACATTTACCCTGCTGCAGTGTTACTCATTAAGTCCAATCAGATGTTTATTTCACAGGAAACTATATGGCATGTTAAAACTGATAATTATTACACAAGAATTTTTTCGTACAAATTGTCTAATGCTTATTGTTAGTGTCTGCAGTACATAGGTGCATATATAGAATTTTTCTCATCGGTTCAATAAAACAGTAACATCAGAAACTTTACACAACATAAACATAATTAATTTGAAATAAAAACAAAAAATATTTTCCCAAAAATGTTTATAATAATAATAATACTACAAACATGGAAAAAGTGAAAATGTATAAAAATTTGGGTACGAAAACAATTTTGGGTACGAAAAAAAATTGGGTACGAAAACAAATTGGGTACGAAAACAAATTGGGTACGAAAAATGTTGGGTACGAAAAAAATATTGGGGGTACAGGGAAGTAGTACCCGTGGACCAAATTCCAAATAGTGCACTGTCGCACATATGCTCATAGCTACCATGTGTGTAAGTTTCAAGGTTCTAGTGCTAATAGTGTAGGAGGAGATAGTGGCCAGGACGGACGGACGTACAGACATTGGAGATCAATACAATATCCCACGCTTTTAAAGCGTGGGGATAATAATAATAATAATAATGGTAAAACAATAAAAAACATTGCAATATAATACTGAAATATACAGCTCTCTATTGAAATCCTGCAACGTCATTTTTAAGTCGGCTAAGAGAAAATATTATGATTAGAGATTTTATGTTGGGCAAATATAATACTGTATTTTAGTACCAATTTGCAGACATGAATACCAACTGTGACAGGGGATAAACATTCCTTAATCTTGGCCTTTAAACATTTATAATCCTGCTTTTCAATTACCACTGTCTTGAACAAAAACCAATTATCTGTGTTGATCAAATACTGTCCATGCAGTTACTTACATGTACTAACATCAAATTGTTTTCGTAAACCACTAAGGCAGACAAATATCTGCTTATTTGACAAAATTGACAATACTTCCACGTCTTTACTTCGTATTGTAGTAGTAGTATTGAGAAGGATTATAAAAAAGAATTTCAGTACTGTATATGTCACTATTATCCCCTAATTACCAACATTCGATGCCACCTAGGGTTCTCAAGTTCACAGCATAGGTAATACAACAATAAATTTATCACCCTATATTTGGTTGGTGAATGTTTACTCCTTTTGTTAATTTCTCAGGGCTTACAAGGGTCTATTTAAATGTGAAGCGTATAAAGCACAATACAATTCGATGAAAGGTCTATTTTCAAGTGTATAGAGTATGGGTTGGTTTTGATCTAGATTTCAACCTGATTATTATATCCAGCGAGAACTTTGACTACCTATTGAAATGCGGAAATTTTGATGTTTCAGGGAATACAAACTTACAGCAATGGTTTAATGTTAACACCAACAGTAGCAGATCAAAATTGACATAGTTGTTAAAATAAGCATTTAAAGTTAAGTTAAAGACATGTTATCAATATTTATTCTAGATCTAAACATATTTATGAACAATTTTAATGATGTATTATCTGATCAGAATGCTACATTCCTTACCAGAAAGAAATAATTACAATATGTTTGTTAGCCTATATAAATAGATATCATAGAAATTTAAATGCTGTAATTCACTGGTTGAGATGTAGCTACTAAGAAATAGTTTTATGTTAGCTTATATTTCCTATTATCACTGTGTAATTTTGAAAATGATGTCTTGACAAATTTCAAACTAAATTTACCAAACTTGGCCTATGGTTTCATTTTATTATAGGGAATACATGTTTAAAGTTTGAATGAAATCCCTGAAGTAGTAGCTTACGGAAAAACTTACACTGCATATATTGTGCATTATATAAATTTCCAATATAAAATGATCATCAATTATGACAAATTTGAATATAAAGTAAACTTGATATTTGTAAGTTTTTATGTTAATATTTGCAAGTTGGCTGATACTTTTTGTAAGTTTTGTCAATAATATTTGTAAGTTTAGCTGAAAATAATTTCAAGTTTATAGCTGATAATATCTGTAACTTTAACTGATAATATCTGTTACTTTAACTGATAATATTTGTAAGTTTAGTTGATAATATTTGTAACTTAAGCTGATAGTATTTGTAAGTTTAGTTGATAATATTTGTAACTTTAACTGATAATATTTGTAAGTTTAGTTGATAATATCTGTAACTTTAACTGATAATATTTGTAAGTTTAGTTGATAATATTTGTAACTTAAGCTGATAATATTTGTAAGTTTAGTTGATAATATCTGTAACTTAAGCTGATAGTATTTATAAGTTTAGTTGATAATATCTGTAACTTTAACTGATAATATTTGTAAGTTTAGTTGATAATATTTGTAACTTAAGCTGATAGTATTTGTAAGTTTAGTTGATAATATTTGTAACTT
>VMBQ01001783.1:141471-164472 GCA_007657795.1 Dreissena rostriformis
ATTGGACATTACCATAAAAAATGAGCAATACAACTTGTTTTGAGCTCAAAATACAGTGTCCTCCAAGTCAATTGTGTTTACAAACAATCAGTTTGTTTACATCGCTGTTTACTTGATCATGCCGAGCGATTCCGAGCCGGTTTTCCGATAACAAATTTTGATTGGTCGGCACAAGACATTGTGTATCACGTGAGCAGGTCAAGGGTGAAAGGCCAGACATTCAAAACAAAAATGGCGTCGAGTTCAAAAAGAAGATGTACACTCGCCTGCAAGCATACACACACGGTCGCTTATACATCTATGTTCGACATACACATCCAACAAGAATCACAACCAACAAGAATGACAAAGGCTGACAGTAACAGACAAACTCTTCAATGGGAGTGCAAATAACTTATATTAAAAACATCAAGCTGTACTTCGATTTACACACATATATATAAAAATATACATACACACACACATATATATATATATACATTTTTTTCCAAGATTACCATAGTGTGAACGCAAGTACAAATTGTGTGTAGATTACATTTGTACCACTGTAGCAAACAACAAGATGCATATAAATTGCTTGTTCTAGGTGGTTTAAAACATATATAAATCAGGGTGAGTTGTATATAGTATACAAAAACACTACATGAGTAAATATTGTGCTTGAACTGTATTTGTTTAGTCATACTTTCTTTAAAATAAAGCGTTCTTAATATTAATTATGCCTAATGTGACACAGTAGCTTTTATATAATCACACTTCGTTCAGCGAAATACTGTGGTCAGTGAAGCGTTAATCTCTATCGTGACACAGTAGATTTTATATAATCACACCTTGTTCAGCGAATCACTGTGGTCAGTGAAGCGTTGATCTATACCGAACATAACATGATATACATGTTGGCTTTCTTTGTTTACGAGCATATTGTGTTGTTTGTACTACGTAATCAATATATGCGTACGGTACGAAAGAAGCCGAGGAACATCGGAGATAGCAAAAATGTACGGCAATTGCAAAATGTAAACATTTCTTCAAATTATGAAACGGGCATATCTCCCATAATTCTTGACAACGTTGCACCTAAGCTGTGTTTTTATCATTTTTTATGCAAGAGTAACTGACATCCGGTAAAAATTAGACCAGTTTATATGCATAATTATTGGATTTGTCACCTTTATTGTTACTTTAAGCTGATAGTATTTATAAGTTTAGTTGATAATATTTGTAACTTAAGCTGATAGTATTTATTAGTTATGCTGTTTTAAATTAAGTCTGCTGATAATATTTGTTAGTTTAGCTGATAATATTTGTATGTTTTGGGATACTATTTATAAGTTTAGCTGATAATATCTGTAAGTTTTGCTGATAATAATTGCAATTTTAGCAGATTAAAATTTTAGGTTTTATGTTGGCAAGCTATCAATAGGTTTAACAATGACCTCATTTCCAACCCTAAGATACTGATGAACAGCAAACAGCATAAAACATAAACAGACTGCAAGTTATTTGCAGTCTGTTCTGGTTTTATGCTGGTTGCACATAGCCATTTTCACCAATCTTCTGAGCAGGAAAGGAATAACAATGTGCTCACCGTTCCAGCGAAGAGTGCGCAGATGCTGATGACAAACATAATGTTATACACCGCTGACCCCACCACTGTGCCGACGCCAATGTCATCCTGAAAGAGAACAAACATAATGTTATACACCGCTGACCCCACCACTGTGCCGACGCCAATGTCATCCTGAAAGACAACAAACTGGCATGTCATCATTGGAGCCTCATTCTGAGAAAACTGGGCTTAATGCATGTACATAAAGTGTCGTCCCAGATTAGCCTGTGCAGTCAGCACAGGCTAGTCTGGGAAAAACAGTATGCAGTTATTGAATTTTTCCTTAAAGGGGGTCTCTTCTACACAAAAATCCAACGCAGGCGGAAAGTGTCGTACCTGATAAGCCTGTTCACACTGCATAGGCTTATCTGGGACGACACTTAATGCACACGCTCTGAGCCCAGTTTCGCCAGAACGTTGCTCATAAATCAAACATTACTTTTAATATACATTTATTTTAGCTTGATTGGAATAGCAAGGACGGCATTTGATTGAGAAACTCTGATTTTATGGTAAGAACCGATTTTTAGTGTATTTGGACAGATAATGAAAAGGCGCCACAAGTGGGAATCAAACAAGGGAATTCCTGGTTTCATGGCAGACAACATTTATTTACACAATTAAAACCCAGAGTTTGAAATTAAGATTTTAGCCATTGCTGCCGACCGTTGTGGTAATATTTATAAATTAAGATAGATTATTAACCATGAGCAAAAAAAAAAAAAATCATATTTTTATTAGCCAAGAGTGTTATTGTGCATGTTTGAATATACCAGCAATGTGTACATTCCTTTTCAAATCTATTACATTATTTTAACCCTTTGCATGCTGGGAAAATTGTTGTCTGCTAAAATGTTGTCTGCTGAATTTCTAAAATCAACATTTTCTTCTCTTTTTTCAAAGACCACTATCAGAATAGCAAACAGTTTGGATCCTGATGAGACGCCACGTTCTGTGGCGTCTCATCTGGATCCAAACTGTTTGCAAAGGCCTTCAAAATCCGGTTCCAGCGCTCAAAGGGTTAATGATCATATTCCCATTCTGAGAACAAATGTCTATAAATACCTGTAATCACAGAGACATATGTAGTCAGTAAGTCCATAACAAACTTAACAATGCTGGGATTCTGTCAAAGTTATCCTATACTACATGTACTTAAATATTTAAAACTAATCATAACATTTAACAACTGTGGAATCAGTACTGAAACTTGATCATAAAACTACCAGGGCTTTTTTTCCTTCTTAGAGAATGGCAGTTTTTCACAAATTTAAGAAGTTCACGACTCAACTTTTCACAATTTAAAGAAGTTCGCGACTCAAATTTTCAGTTTGACAAGATCAATAAAATAAGGTGGCCAAGGCCTCTTCACAAAGATGGGAAATATAGCCCTGTCCGGACTTCATAGCAGTGAGTTATTCTATCAACAAATCTTTGCAATAAAAAGTGCAATAACAGACATAAACGCCTTAAAATTTAAACATATGGGTCATTTGACTTCTGTGTTTCAAATGTATTGAAATCTCTGAATAATAGATGCAGACTTTTGCATTGAAGACTGCAATAAAATATGCAAACCTTTGCAATGAAGACTGCAATAAAAAGAAGCAAACCTTTGCAATTAAGACTGCAACAAAAGATGCAGATCTGTGCAATAAATACTGCAATAACAGATGAAAATCTTTGCAATAAAAAAGACTGCAATAAAATATGCAAACCTTTTCAATGAAAACTGCAATATCAGATGCAGATCCGTGCAATAAATACTGCAATAACAGATGCAAAGCTATTTATTTAAACTGATTTATTTTAGCTAAATTTCATTGCAAGTCTCAGGCTTATTGAAACACACTTGTCCGTTTCCTGGGTAGAACCAGTATTTGGCGTCTCAGAGCCCTCAATCTGTCAAATCCACGGCCAAAATTCGGTTGCATTCCCCCCCCCCTTAAAAGTATACTTTTTTTCCCCTTTTTGGGGGAAAAATTCCCCCTAAAAAAAAAAAATAAAAAAATATTATAGATAGATGTGTCTCAGGATTATTATATCTCAATTCTATTTTAATTTAATCTTGTCAAACATACTCAATTATGAAAAAAGCAATGAATATAGTGCAAACATGTACAAATGTTATAATTAGAGAGTAAGTAAAAAATCCCCCCAAAAGGGAAACGCCGCGAAAATTCCCCCTGCTATGGGTAGCGACCCGCTTCCCCTAAAATGGATTGAGGGCCCTGCGTCTTCTAAGGTAGATCTAATGATCTTTCCCACTGTCAGGATCGAACAGTGGCTAGACGAACACCACATCTACTACGCCATGGCAACCTGTTTAGAAAAATTGAAATATAAAATATTGAAAATGCAAACCTTTGCAATGAAGACTGCAATGACGGAGGTTGCAAGTTCTGGTGCAGAGCTCCCAGCCGCCATGAATGTAGCCCCAGCAACGTCAGACTGGATGTGCAGCACTGGAATAATAAACAAGAGCTGTGTTTGTGAAACACAATGCCCCCTACTGCACTTTGAAGCCACACGGCAGCTATATCACAATTGAAAACATCATGACGAAGGGTCCATTAATATTTGAGAGTGTTACGGGCCTTGGAGAGTATCTGAAAGCGTTTTGGAAAAATTCCGGAAGTGTTATTTTAAGTCCAAGGCCCATAACACCAGAAATCAATGGAACGGAAAAACACTTGAAATTCATCAGTAAGTCACACACCGAATATCAGATCAATTTTTGTTGGTGTTTCATAAAAAAGTCTGGAAAATGGAATGCTGGACGGACTGACGGAAGGACAGTGTGACTGCTTTATGACACCCTACTGGGAAATAAAAATCTGTACCAAGTGTTTAACCCTTTCAGTGCGGTAACCGAATTTTGAAGGCCTTTGCAAACAGTTTGGATCCAGATGAGACGCCACAGAACGTGGCGTCTCATCAGGATCCAAACTGTTTTCTATTCAGATCGTATTCTTTGGAAAAAAAAATAAAAAAATGCTAATTTTAGAAATACAGCAGACCACATTTTAGCAGACAACAAATTTCCCAGCATGCAAAGGGTTAACCCTTTCCAGCTCATAAGCAAAATGAAATTGGCTAAAATTAGTTTATTAACAGGTTACGTGTTGGATCTCCACAGTCTGAGCATTCATTATAAACTTGATTGCATTAAAAGCCTAATGCTTAATGAAACGCTCTAGAGTCCCTTTCTAGGGTATAACCAGTACTTTGGTGTCTTTGAGGAAGATCTAAAGAATGCTCATACTGTGGGGATCACGTGACCTCCCTGCGGTGTGGCTATGAAGACACCATATCCACTACGCCACTGCGACCTTATACAGAGTTGTATGAAGATGTCAAAAACAAATCATCAAATGTGTCGCATTCTGAGAAAACTGGGCATAATGCTTGTGCCTAAAGTGTCGTCCCAGATTAGCCTGTGCAGTCCACACAGGCTAATCAGGGACGACACTTTCCGCTTTTATGAAATTTTTTGTTTAAATGATGTCTCTTCTTAATAGCAAAAATCTAGTTAAGGCGGAAAGTGTTGTCCCGGATTAGCCTGTGTGGACTGCACAGGCTAATCTGGGATGACACTTTAAGCACATGCATTTTGTCCAGTTTTCTCAGAATGTGACACAAATACATACCCTCACAAATTTCCTCCAAAGCAGGTACAAAGTAGTCATCACACAGCAGGGCGAATCCCAGAAACATGTAGAAAGCACCGGCAATGTGCAGCAGTATGGCCCCTTGTCGGCGCTGCTTCATTGAGAACACGTCTTGTGGGAACTGCTCAATGGCCAGCGGGGTGCAGTTGGGAAGTGTGCCCAGTAAGTGCCGGGAGGGGCCATGGACTGTTCAGTGGAAAATAAAAAAGATTGAATAAGAATATAACCGATATTATAGGAAAATTTCAGCACATGTAAACCCTCTACCACTCAAATACGCAGTTTGACGCGTTTGTAGTCAAATTTAATTTAAGACCTTACTTACTAGATTCAAGTTTCAGGAGGTGCCATGGACTATTAACCCTTTGCATGCTGGGAAATTTGTCGTCTGCTAAAATGTTGTCTGCTAAATTTTCTAAAATTAGCATTTTCTTCGGGTTTTTTTCAAAGAATACTATCAGAATAGCAAACAGTTTGGATCCTGATGAGACGCCACGTTTTGTGGCGTCTCATCTGGATCCAAACAGTTTGCAAAGGCCTTCAAAATCCGGTTCCAGCGCTCAAAGGGTTAAATAGAGACATTCAACTGAACATATATGAGCAGCGTTCCAGAAAAACTGGGCATTATGCATGTGCGTAAAGTCTGTGATTAGCCTGTGCAGTCTGAACAGGGACAACACTTTCTGCTTTAATAGAAGTCTCTTCTTTACAACAATTCAGTCAAGGTTGAAAGTGTCGTCCCTGATTAGACTGTGCAGACTTCACATGCTTGTCTGGCACGACACTTCATGCATATGCATTATGTCCAGATTTCCAAAAGTCTCATATAAAGATGCAGACATTAAACATTTTAAATAAATTTTAACCCATATAATTTGAGCAAATTTAAAGCAGTTTAGGCCACAAGGGCAAGTCACACTACCCAATGTGGTTTAGACAATGTTCAGTAAAGACTGTTGATGGACAAAGTCCATGTTTATGCAAAGTAGCAGTAAATACAGTTTGGTTGCCAGTTACGAATTGATTACAGCACAAAGAAGAAAACAATGCACAATGTTTTACAAATTATGACTACATTTTTATTCATAGAAGAATTTCACATACAAAGATTATTCGCACTATGAACCACAAAACCGGCCTTCAAATTAAAGTTTCAACATATTGAACATCGGCGACGATTTCCTTATTAGCAGACAATTTTATCCAGTTTAAAATCATGTCACAGTGGAATGCAGGAGACATGTAAAAACACAAATATGACAGAAATCAGCTGTATTAACTGAGCCTTGATCACAGCATACATTTAAAAAAAGAGCATTAAATGTATAAAAAAAAAACAACAAGAGATGTGTTTGTCAGAAACAAAATGCCCACTACTGCGCCGCTTTGAAAAAACAAAAAAAATGACCTTTGACCTTGAAGGATGACCTTGACCTTTCACCACTCAAAATGTGCAGCTCCATGAGATACACCTGCATTTAACAATTTTTTTAATTATTATTTTTTACCTTTGACCTTGAAGGATGACCTTGACCTTTCAGAACTCAAAATGTGCAGCTTCATGAGATACACATGCATGCCAAATATCAAGTTGGTATCTTTAATATTGCAAAAGTTATGACCAACATTAAAGTTTTCGGACGGACGCACAGACTGATAGACTGACAGTTCAACTGCTATATGCCACCCTACCGTGGGCATAAAAACAACGTATAAATTATACATAATGACAAGCTGTTGTTTTACAGCAATTGACAATCTGTTGTTTCACAGCAGTGTGTGTAATACAGAACATTAATAAACGTATAGGATTTATATAATTCAACAAAACTGTATTATTATCAACATTAAAGCTACAAGCTGTCGTAGTGAACACAGACATTAATTAAATCTGTATAGATAAAACATGTAAACTGTTACAAAGATGAGTGAGTAATGTTCCTCCTCAACTTTCATGCATTTGTCATCCACGATACATGTATCACTCAAAACTGTCTGTAAGTTACGAAAGAACACATCAATATCAATATCTATGAAAACATAATCACATGGCATGACAATAACACCACCTTCCTTATCTTTAGCTGGCCATGTGGAAAAACTGGACACTGGTTCTCCTGTAACTTCTGCAAATAACTTGATACCAATTCCCACCATTATCCATTACATTACAAAAAAGATTCATTTTTGGACATGGCCAACAGGTAAACCTGCTACATCACTAAACATTAGTTTGTTGTTTTTTCATCCAGGTTTTTTTTGGCCCGATTTAATAGCCGAAAATCGGCTATATTCCCAATTCCAAAAAGTATACTTTTTCCAAAAATGTGCTAAAAAAATCCCTATTTCCATTTTTTTTTTTTAGAAAGTGAGTGTCTTATGATTATTTTATCTCAATTTAATTTCAATTACATCTAACAAAGTATATAAAAAATGATTTATATGATTTTGTACTATTCATTTGAATTATTATTAAGAGTTATATCAAATTAGATTTCCTAAATCAGTGGACTTTTTGGCGAAAAAAGAAGGCTACTGAATTTATTTTCCCAATTTCTTGAAAATGCCGATAAAATTCCCAATTCCAAAGCCCTGGACTATCTTCCCAAAAAGTGGGGAAAAAAACCTGTCATCAGTAATCTGATAATGGAGATTAGGAAAGGATTCTAATGTTGGGATCAACTCAAGTCAAGGTTTGTCATAATGTGTATTTTGTATTTCCAATTAATGGTTAACTGCGTAGGGGAGAATGGAAAACATGACAGCCTTTTACAAGTTTATATCAGAGTTTCTCAGTATCAGTTAAGATGCAGTAGTTGTCTTCTGGTCGTAGTCTCATAATTGAAAGTACCTCTCTTTGATGACCGAAAGCAAAGATACAACATACAAATGCTATCTTCTTATTAAAGGGACTGTCAACCACGAATGACGAAAAAAGAAAAGTTCTAAAATACCGTATTTTTTTACAATTATTAGTTTATATTGATTAAAATATCATGACTGGTATATAACATTACCTGAAAAAAGTTTTTTATGTCTACCAGGTACATTGTAACTACCAGTTAACTATAAATAACGCAAGTTTATTGATCATCATCGTCATGTGGTAAACCCAGGAATGAAAATTGTGCATGCGTAGTGAATTGTGTATATTTTATATATAAAATGATCACTCTACTTGCGTTATTTATAGTGCGTATATCGTTATGTCACCTATTTTTGCTATGTACTTTTGATTTCACATCATGAAATTGTATTACCGAATATACTGAAAATATGAACTTTTTTCAAGTTATGTTATACACAACAGATCCAATACATCGCGATTGATGGGGTCCAAAGATCGCGATCGTGGTATAACCGGTGCGCGATATAACTTGTCAGGTCATTCATGCATGTATATGTTTGCATTAGCATATTTTGACAATCTCAAAAGTTTTTAGGGGTAAGTGGTTGCATATGCATGCATTATGTGACATGCCTCGTTGTTTAAAAGGAATAGGACGCGAGCTATAGAAACACTCAAAATAGTGTTTTTCCCAGGCCCTTTTAGTGTGGCGATGTGCCACGCCGCCCTCCCGGATCGCCACTATGCCCTTTTCAAAGGCAAAAATCACCACGCACCCTAATCTATAACATCTTTATTGCCTTATGTGTAAGAAATGCAAGAAAGTAAATATGCAACTCTTCAACTTAATGATAAATGTTGTAATCACATTAGAATTGATCAGTAGTAAAATAACCTAAACAAGTATTCCCATAGCCGTTATCATTGATAAGTAATTATCATTAACAGTACTTTCATAGCTAAAAACGCACCACGCGTATGTCTGCCCTTTTTTGCATAAACTGCGTGTTAAAATGCCCTTTTTGCATTAACTGAACCATGCCCCTTTGCCCTCCTGGGAAAAACACTGCAAAAATATTGTTTTAAAGTCTGTTCCACATTTATTCGGATGGACAAAAAATCTTGAAATATTGCTAGGTTATGGACCGACTGTGAGTAAACGGCTGAACAGATTTTTTTTAAGTTAATTTTTTCTGAAAGGTTGTCCAATTGCCCATATGAGGGCCAAGGGATGCTTTGGATTAAAGCTTTTTTTGACATTTTTGCGGCCAGCAAAGACAGGTCTATGATAAATTCTAGTTAATGGCCTTGTATATATTCTAATATTAGAGGGAAGGGATCTTTTTTCATGGCTCTTTGTTAATTTTTCTCTCATTAAACATGATTTTATATATTTATTTGAATATATTGGGCTCCTGGGCCCATATACTATCCAGGGTAAGTTACTTCCACCTGTGTTACCGCTACACGCAAGTCGTCGTAAACAAATAACCTAAAAAAAAAACAGTGATGTAGTGCGCGTGCGCGCATGCGCATAAAATGTAAACAAATGAAGGGTTTGAAAGGAGGTGAGGTTCGAGAAGAGGTATCCTGCCGTAACCCAAATTCGACAACACCTAAATTCAACGATATTTTGTTTTTATCGCGTCATCGGAATTCACGCGAGATTTAAAAGGTGATGGTTGTTTATGTTTTTCCCGCGGTCTTCTTCCGCTTTATGCTCCCAATGATTTCCAAAAATAATAGAGATTTCTTATATTTTTCAACGAATGCGCTCTGATAAATACTTTTCTTCACATCTGACTAATAATGCCTACATATGTACCCGTTTTCTTACTGAAATGGTTCGTAGTACAATGCATTGTCTGCCATTGATAGTAAAGATAGTAAAAATCACGTGATATGATGTCACTCGCTCAACACTTGAAAAATATATGGAAAGCATAATTGAGCAATTAATTTAGAACACGAAGCACATAATTGGCAATTAAGGGTATTTTGGTTATATATATATATTTTTTTTTTNATATAGACAAAGAAGGAAAACTTTCCACCACATTTTGAGTCCTTCGCCCGTTGTACGCTCCAAATATTACCCATATAAAAAGTAGCTTAATATTTGAGAGGGTCAACAAGTTGGACTAATTCCGCCATTTATGTAGTCACGTTACGATAAAATGGTTGTTCATCGACTTGGAATCAATCCAAAGTAATAAAACTAAGTCCATAGTTAATGACTGTGTGATTTAACAGTTCATTGTTGCTTTCATTTATTTGTTATTGCTGCGTGTATCTGTAACATCGTCGAATTTAGGTAACACCGGGATACTTTAACGATACATATAAAATGTCTCATTTATTACTCAAATAATGGAACAAATTTTCTCTAAATATCCTTAAATATGGATAAAGAAATACTTTATTAAAAAATAATACCAACCCGTGTCCATTGGAACGTTGTCGGAAACTCTGTACTCCTCAACATTTCTTATTTCCGAAGTTGAATCTTGATTGACTTGGTAAATCCCTTCATTCCAAAACGACAGGCAAAGAAAAAACAAACAAATTACTCCAACTAATGTCACTCTGATACTAGAACGTCTGCGCGCCATGTCCAACTTGTCATCACGCAACTGCAACCAGCTTCAACGCCTGTCAAACACCAGAAATCAATCACGAAAATTCTTGTTGCATTTTGTTTTGTTTTGAGACTAATCTGGTTCCCAATTTGTCTTCGTTGAAAACCAGTGGGAACGGAAACCAAATCATTCTCCGGCCACCCGTCTGCTTGTTTTCAACAAAACTTTTCATCATGAAATTATGTCAATAACATGTTCATCATTCGTTTTAACATAATTATGAAACAATATTACAAAACAGAGAGCTAGTTGCCTGGGATAAGGCACGCGTTCTTGTTGTTGTTTTTTTAAACTGAATAGTGCAGTAATAATCGACTAGTATTGCGGTATGTATACTAAATCAAGTTTTACGATTACACAATGATAAACATTGCAGACGCTTCTGGTTAGAAACCACTCAAACAAAATCAAATATCGGGGCACATAGCAAGCACAAACCGTTTGATCGTTCGTTATATAGATATGTTATATCTCAACAAAAAAAAGAGTAATCCATTTGTTTTGTAATTATAATACCCCTATGTGCATTTACACCATTCTATACATAGATGAAGACGTCACGACGTTATTGTCACTAAGACCGCGGTGTGTACACAATGCATTTACGCTATAATTATAATAACGAAAACACTACAGGAAATAGCGTCGTGAAAGTCACTTGCACACACGCATATTACATGCAACTTACCTTTATTTAATGTTTCCAGATTGTGGTTTCATTCAAAATGTACTCAAGGGTCTTTCTTTTCAAATTATTATTATTATTTTTTTAGAAATAACATCAATATTACCCGTTTCGTTGACCCTATGTGTTTTTCTAAACTTATTCGAAATGGACCATCGTTAATTTAATGAACGCACTTATTTGTTGAAAACTGATTATTGTGCATACTATATAGAGGATTTTAAATATGCTAAATGTATGAACAACACTATGTGCAGAGAAATGGAAAGCAGAAAAAAGGTTAAAACTGGGCTAATTTTGTATGTTGCCTTTTGTCATCACTTGGATTTCAATATGCATGGCTATATCAAAATGTTGGCGACGATAAAATATTTTTTTATGAACCATTCCTGGTACAATTAAAAATAATTTTTAAAATATGAAATTATGTTGTTGTTTGTTTTCTTCAAAATCAAATGAAATACAACTGGTATGCTGCTTAAACTAGCAATTTACGTGACACACACATTGCATTCGGTATATTGATGTCAATTATGTATTCATAAATTTAACTTATTTGAGCGAAAATCAGCAAAGAACAGATGCAGAATTTGAAAATACAGAATGCTCAACACATTAATTGTATTCTTTAATTATCCTTATACATTGGTAGAACAGAAAATGATTAAATGAATAAGAGAAACATATCTCTAGTCATTTGCGATATTGTGTCTGCTGAAAATTGTTGAAAAGAAAATAGCAAAAATACATAAACAACGGGGTCATGATGGCCGTTAATCGCTGACTTCAGTTTATAGACACCGATCGCTGGAGACTTGACCCGGTGATCTAGTTGTTAACGACAATTTTACCCAGATTCATGTGGAATGATGTAAATATTGCCTCTTTTCCTAAATAAAGTATCTATTTATCTATGATACACATTTAGCAAAGGCCCGGGTGTTTAATTATTCGACTTGAATATTTGACACAAGAAAGAACAACTGACAGGATTCTGTGAGGACCACAATCAGCTGATTTGTCATGTCTGCCATATCTACAGTCATCAGTATGTATAATGTACTTTTTATTGAGATCTTTTTGCACACATATAAACACACTTTTGGCCATCCTTTATATCTCTTCCAATTCTGTACAAATTACACAAGAGGGCCCTGAGGGACCCAGGGGGCTCACCTGATACCTTTTGTTTTATTTCAACTCTCAAATGCAACTTGTCATCTTACTAAATTCAAATTAACGTTCACAAAACAAGCGGATACAAAATCGTTGGGTCCCTCTTCTCAATTTTAGGCATAATAGTACAGCGTAAAAATGTAATACAAGCAGCATGTTGGCATGTTGGTATGTTAGCATATACGTAAAAAGCTATGCCTTGACAAAATCATAACACAAGATGTTAATAAATCAATTATATTCCCAACTAACATCCATTAAAAAAAGTTATCTTATATGTGTAATTGTTGTTACCTTTACCAATAACTGGCGTTCTTTGGATATTAAGCGGAAACAAATTTCCTGTTACCTTTATCTTTGACCTAATGACCCCAAACTCCATGTAAAGATAATCATGTGCAAAAATAGTATGATTAAAAATAGATTGTATGCTTAAGGATATTAACGAGGCTTAGCAAAACACAAACATGATGATAAGTGGGTTTGTTTTTGCAGGAAATGGACTCATGTGGTACTTATAGCTGACAAAGTAAAAGACCTCAATCTAGAAGAAGACTTCAAGCAGTTGTCAGAAACTCTTGATACCCAACACCAGCTGTTTAAACATAAGAAAGATGACTTTGAGGAAAATATGAAGTCTCTTAAGAAATCTTACCAAAAATATGGAAGAAATCAATGCTTTACGAAGGGCAATTAATGATATTTTGGATCTACTGGAGAAGAATACCAAACAGGATTTGGACACGTTAATAACAACAATGAGGACATCTATTGAAACTGACATTGAAAACTGCAAGAAGTCCATCAAAAATAGCACATGCTTAAAAGAAGATTGGCTGAGAAGTAAAGATAAAAGTGAAGCGCTGAGTTTAATGAAGTATAGAAAATGCCTTGAACAATCCCTCAAGGTAGAAGCAGTTATACAAGAAATGGCAACAAATAATGCGAGGACACTTACCTTTAATCCTGATAAAACCATCCATCAAACTCTGTCAATTCTCTCTGGATTGGGGCAAATACCAAGTGGAATTACCTGCTAAAGGGACAACACAGATCACAGCAACTAGACAAGAAAAGACTAAGCCTTGCAATCTATTTGTCATTCAACGTTGGCGAACAACTGATGTGACCAAAATACCAGTGATATGCGATCACAACCAAGTAATCGGAGTGAACAGTGAAAAATTTCATACAAAAACCCTAAAGCATCCCGCGAGTCGGATTCTGGAAACCAAACAACTCCAGCCTTCAAGGTAAAAAAGTACAATCCAAATTCCAGGTCATCTAGACGGTATAGCCCTCGAAATAAAACAAGTGATCTGACCAAGTCAGGACAGGTGTCTGATCCAGTATCACACCAGCTGATCCAGGGATATGAACCAGGTGCAGTAAGCAAGCCTGATCTAATCATGAAAGTGAAGAGTAGTTAGAAGTATAGTGTGAAGATAGAGAGTGATTTAGACGAATGCAACACATTTATATCAGGTATCTATGAAACAGTTACTGGAGAACTCCTCGTCACAGACTGAGCGAGAAGTAAGGTGAAGCTCTTGGATAAGAACTTCAAGGTGGTGGCTTACTGTGACTTGACTGGTAGACCATGGTGCAGCATTGGCTCCAGTCTGGTGGCTGTTCCTCTGGATAACAGTGAGGTCCATTTCATCCGCGTGACCAATGGTCAACTGGTAAAGGGCAGGATACTAAAGCTCCAACATTTCTGCATGGGTATTTTCCATCATCGGGGTAACATTTACATTACAGACGGTGAAGTTCTATATTACTATACTCTGGATGGAGGACTGGTGAGCAAGATGTATGAGGATACATCATGTACAGGTACAAATTATCGCTATCATTATTCTAATTATCCGAATTGTTAAGTCCCATGCTTCTAACGTTATTGAAATCAAGAAGTAATAAGCTTCATATACCAGTTACCTTATCAAACAAATGTATGTTTTGTACATAATGCGATTGACATGTTGAAATTTTATTTTATTTACGCATATTCACAATTACAGATGAATTGCAAATCAAAAAAGTATCTTGATCAAAACAAGTCAACAATTAAATATTGAAGTTAGACAATGATAACTTAAATGATAATTCCCAAACTTTAATTTACACCAATGTATCATAATAAAGAGCCGCAGTATTTCACGTTCACAATACCACTGGTCTTTAAAGTTGATACGTATTGTACTTTATGTCAAAGTGCTATTGCATGTTTATTTCTTTATGCTTACTTAGTGTGTATGTATGTGTTAAATACTATACGAGAGCTTAACTTTATTTAACAACAAGAACATAAGACTAACAACTTTTTATATTATGACTTTCGTTCCCATATATAAACAACACCTCATCACTGTCTTCCATACCACAGTTACCGCCTGTGCAGTAAGTCCAGATGGAGAGAGGATATATGTGACCAACCAGTATATTAATCAGCTTGTCACACTGTCCAGGGATGGCACAGTGATCTCCACATTCACTGACGCTGCACTGAGCTTGATCTGGTTAGTCAAACCCATCATACCTAGTTTACCTATCTTACCTTTGCCTATCATACCTGGCCTCCACGTGACAGACGCAGGACAGGTTCTGGTGTGTGGAGGTGCATGCCCCGCCATCCTCCAGGTAGACTGAGATGGGAGACAGAAACTGGCAGAGGTGGTAACACAGAAAGATGGCATGACTTACCCGTTATCTGTCTACTACAGTAAGCGCACTGGTTCACTCATGGTGGGAATGCATGGCAATGCTAACATAATAGTGTTTAAGACACAGTGACTGTTGCAGTAGGATGATGTTCATTTATGATAATTTTCACATTCGAATATACATTTTAAAAAAAGTGTTACAGTTTTGTAAACACTATATATATAAGGCACAGTGACTGTTGGAATGGGACATATTCAACATTCCCTGTATAAAACTATAACAAATATCGCATAAAATCAGTCTATACCATACTGATATAATTTTAAAATTTAAATTTAAATATGCTCACATATTTTGTGCAAAAAATAACTTAATAGTTTAATCGAAAGTGTGTATTGGAAAGATTTTGTTTGAGAGAATTACTGTAGTTTACTTGTTGTTTATACATGTAAAATTACGATATTGTTAATGATGTGTATGTTAGGTTCTGTAATATATATGTTTATGAATAGTGTCTGAGTCAGTGTGTTAAGTATTGTTCAAAACAAAATAATGTGAGTATAAAATCTAACGATAATTATATATTTTACAACAAACACATACAATGAAAACAACAATGTCACAAGGACGCATTTTGAACTTTTAAGTTTTGTTAAAGATACACTTTCAACTATCTTCAGTTAAATCATATAAAGGCAACTATATCTAAATAGAAGACTATGATTAAATAAAATAAATGAACTAGCGGGACCAGACTCTCAATGTAAACCAATATCGATGACGATTTTTGTTAAAGCCCCTATAACGCTCAAAATCAACAAAAAGTTTGTAATGTATTTCGTAAAATAAAGTTAACATATAAATACTCATGGTTCCTTATAGCAAAAGCCGAAATTCAACGTAAGATGTGCTCTGGTAACATAGATGTAACACATTATTGTGTAATTAATGTAACATAATTGTTATTTAAAATAAGATTTTTTAGACAGGTCAGAATGTCCTGAACTTCGAACATCAACTAGAATTATCACTCGTCCCTGACCCCCCCCCCCCCCACACACACGCCCAGTTGTTGCCTTTTATAATTTTCAAGATATACTCGTGACAAAATTTGAGAATAAAAAGTTAATAAAGGCCAATTAGAACAAAAAATATGGAATCAAGAACTATGGCTCTTGTGAACGTCAAATCCCCTTAATTAGATCTACATGCCTACATGTATTAGGTTTCAGGTTGATAAATCTTTTAGTTTTTTTTACTTTTGCTCAAGATTTTCTTGTACAAAAAGAGGGCGTAAAGGTCCATGACTGCTCACATGAGACATGTAGGAACTAAACATTAATGTGCATATTGTGCGATGTTTGTGTAATTACTGTGGTAACAGTGCTTTTCCTGATAGTAACGCACTACTTTAATATGCAATACAACTCTGAATATGAATTTAACAGAAAAATGAAGCCACACAAGGCAGTACAACAGACAAACAGACAGCTATACCTCCCCCCAATATTTGTTTAACCTTGAAGGGGTGACATTATTCTCAGAAAGAGTGATTGATTCATGATTTCTGAAGGATATTACTTTTTTATGAAAATCTTTCAATTAGTGTGGCAGATATGAAGCATATACAAAAACAATGAAGGCTAAACTATTGACCCTCAAGTGCGACCTTAACGTTGAGCCGGAGTGACTGACTCATGCCTTCTGCACATCATCTTTATGAAATTAACATTGTAGCCAAGCTTCATGTAAATCCTTTACAGGGTATATAACATATACAGCAAACACAAGAATAGAGGCTTAACATTTTACACTGGAGTAAAATCTTCCACTTGAACATGCATGACTGACTCTGACTCTAGCGTTCCATTTTGTAAGAATAATAAATCGTCAAAACTGATATAAGCAGTGAAATTTTGTAACAGTCACTTGAAATTTGGAGAAAACTGCAGATTACAAAATCTCTGAGGAAGGGGCCGAAAATTAGAAAAAGGCCTACACAAGGTCCATGCTAAAGAGGGAAAAATAGCCCTGTTTGAAAACAATAAAATAACAATGACCTTAAGCATTCATTTATATATATACCAGTATAATGATCTCTTTACGTTTTGTACTTGACAGAAGTGAAGCAGATAAAATAATTTTAAAATAAAAACTTATACAAACATCAACTGTATCAAGCATTCCCATTGGTCGATATTTAAATTTGAGATTAAGAAAGGCCTGGGGACATATTCAAAAAGCTACCTTCAAAAAACTTAAAAGAAATTCACTTACCTCACAAAATTCCTTAACTGAAGTCTCTGTCAATTTATTTTTAAGTTAAATTTCTTTCAGTTTATTTTCTTTTATTGTGGATACTCTGACAGGTTGCAGGTTCAACATGTGTTTCTCATTTTGCCACATTTCAAGTTGACACCTTTCATTTTTCACAAAGAAAACTGAATTCTAATATATCCCATTAAGACTACTGAATTTAAAATATTTTCCTTTCTCAAGCTTTTTCAAAAATTTCCTCAGGATTTTGAAAATGTCAAAACTAACATCGACCAATTTTTCCTACCAATACCGACCATTTTGTTCTTTTAACAGCGACAATTTTGGTCCTACTAACAGAGACTATTTTATCCTTCTAATACCTACCATTGTATCCTTCTAAAACCGACCATTTGTCATACTAAAACCGACCGTTTTGTCCTTGTTTAGGAACAGGGGAATCTTCTGTTCCAGCATGGTTTTGAATGTCGGATGATAACGATAGAGGGCGCCGTCTTCTGCCACGCCCACTTCGTCCTTGGCCACGCGGTCAATAAGGGTCGCCAGTCCTGCAACCGCATTGATTTCATAAAACACTAGCAAATTGATGATGAAATAGAAGGTTGCAAAATGATAATGTAACATAGAAACTTGTATGATGGTGTCATGGATTTACTATATAAGTCGATATAATTCATGTGACCATCAGGGCTTGCCAATTTTTTACCCCATGGGCATGATTTGAACTAACTAAGCAGAGGACCACTTTCAGGTGGTACATGCCAAATAACAAACCTCAGGGCATTGAGATTTAAGATAAGATTACACAAGTTTCAGTATATACATATAAGGAAAACAAGAAACGCTTATATTTGAGCCAATTGTGATCACAGGGTCATGATTCAAACAAACTTGGTAGAGCCATCACACAGTGTTAAACATCAGATATTTAAGCCATGACCCTTGTGGTTTCAGAGAAGATCTGTTTATTTATTAATCATATAAATCTATATAAACAATGTGACCCTTAGGGCGTGGTCAATTTTGATCCCAGAGGCATGTAGAGGACAACTAGACAATGTTACATTCAACATATTCAAGTCCTGACCTACGGATAATTCCAGTGAAGTTTCGTTAAAAACTGCCTGGCGGTTCAGGAGGAGAAGTCCTTAGAAGAAAAAAATTAACGCACACATTCTCACACAGACGGACGGACGATGGGCTATACGCTATCCTTAAGGCTTCCAATGAACACTACTTGCTCAAATGATCTAATAACTCGATTGATAACTTTTGCATCTTCTAAAAAGTTTCTGATTATATTTACAGCCCTCCATTTCAGTTAGTGTGTATATTTTACTAAACTTTGATTTTAATCTACGTTTACATTGACAAAAAAATTCTTTAGTTCTTTAAAGTTAAACTCTGTCCTTGAGTCTAGAATATACCATGAATACCTGAAGACGAATTCACTATCAACAAGAATATAATCTAAGTCTACGCATATACACAGTGTTAGGTAAACATTTTAAACCATATCATACTGTAAATATGATATGCTGATCGACCCATTGATATTGATATACTATGGGTACTTGTGACAACTAAATTAGGACACGATATTCAGTCACATGACCAGATAACATTGACATAGGTCACTAAGATTGAATTTCAATGTTGAAGTTAAAAAAAGAAGAAGAAGTCATCAATAGTGACAGAAATGGCTTCCAATTTGAACAGTTAAATTCATAGAGGATCAGACGTTTTTGGTCACACCCTCCTTCCCCTCTAGGATGGTCAAAACAACACCCCTAACAACTATTGAACATTTCACTTATTTTTGCCACTATATAATGTCAAATAGAGAACACCAAGTTAAAAATCTTTATTACATGTGTTGGTCTAAGAGTAAAACCCTGTGGTTGTATTAAATACTTATACCATGCTTTCCATCATGCCCCTTTATTATGAGCCCAACCATGTACCTTCAGTGATTCTTGATCATTCCCTACCGGGTGGTAAGGCAGAAAACATTGTTGGTGCTGGATGGATAAAGTTTTATCACGCAGTAACTGTGTGGTTTGCATAATGAAAATAGGGCGAGCTTTAATAATGGCATTTATCCTGTCACATCCCTTTAAATCAGCCTAATAACCAGGTAACCTAATAACCCAAAAGTTATTAGGCTAGTTGACCAAGTAACCTAATAACTCCGGTGATGAACTACTTTTTATCATTAAAACATTAAACCGTTTCTTTTTAATGTTATCGTGTATATAACATATCATCCTATTTGTGTCTTCTTTAAAATATATTACCGAACAAGCTTTCCGTATAATTTTTTTATTCACTGGATTACGCAATTTATGACGTATCCCGTGTGACTTCATTATGACGACATTTTGGGACAGCAATATAGAAGTGCTAGTTTTTAACAGTAATTTTTTTGTTTAACATCGAATGAATGCAAAACGTATTTCGGATTGTGTGTAATGTGTTTTTCATGCATAACACGAAGAACAGACAATGGAAGTGCATATAGTTACTTTATTGTTAATAGCATTGGATTAAAGTTGTCATTGATGATTCAGGTAAGCGTGTCGTTTATGCTAAATTAAGTTTTTCTTAGGACTCCTGTCAAACTTTCAAAGCTTAAATGATGCCACCAATCTAATCTACAGCACAGTTTCAGCTGCAATCGATATTTTAATTATCTAAATAATATGCTACGTGTAATTATAATTATTTTCGATTATTTGTTTGATTTGTTGCTCAATTTTATTTATAACGGTTGACTTAGACTGATTCAGTGAATGTGCATGCCATTTTGTTCAATTGAATGTTCGAATAAAATTGAGTTTTGCTGTTGCATTTTTTTTTTCAATTTCCAACAATAAAAACATCACATTCTCGATTCGTTTTTAATTTCTTCTCATATTTTTAATAGGAAAGTATGAAAAGAAACGGTTTAATGTGGAACTATTTTTTACGTGACACAATAGGTAGTTATTTGGTCGTTAGACATGTTGCGTACATGTAGGAGGACCGATCAGAATTATTATTTTGTTATGTCAATTAATCATTTGTGTTTGAAAAATTTGTTAACGGTAAATGTGTTAATGTGACAGGATAAATAGAATAATAGGTTGGTGACGTTGATGGAGAATGGTTATCTGGCTCGGCGGAGGATCTTATCGGGTTCGCCTCCGGCTCACCCGATAAATTCCTCCGCCTTGCCAGATAACCATTCTCCATCAACGTCACCAACCTATTATTCTCTATNTTATGACGTATCCCGTGTGACTTCATTATGACGACATTTTGGGACAGCAATATAGAAGTGCTAGTTTTTAACAGTAATTTTTTTGTTTAACATCGAATGAATGCAAAACGTATTTCGGATTGTGTGTAATGTGTTTTTCATGCATAACACGAAGAACAGACAATGGAAGTGCATATAGTTACTTTATTGTTAATAGCATTGGATTAAAGTTGTCATTGATGATTCAGGTAAGCGTGTCGTTTATGCTAAATTAAGTTTTTCTTAGGACTCCTGTCAAACTTTCAAAGCTTAAATGATGCCACCAATCTAATCTACAGCACAGTTTCAGCTGCAATCGATATTTTAATTATCTAAATAATATGCTACGTGTAATTATAATTATTTTCGATTATTTGTTTGATTTGTTGCTCAATTTTATTTATAACGGTTGACTTAGACTGATTCAGTGAATGTGCATGCCATTTTGTTCAATTGAATGTTCGAATAAAATTGAGTTTTGCTGTTGCTTTTTTTTTTTCAATTTCCAACAATAAAAACATCACATTCTCGATTCGTTTTTAATTTCTTCTCATATTTTTAATAGGAAAGTATGAAAAGAAACGGTTTAATGTGGAACTATTTTTTACGTGACACAATAGGTAGTTATTTGGTCGTTAGACATGTTGCGTACATGTAGGAGGACCGATCAGAATTATTATTTTGTTATGTCAATTAATCATTTGTGTTTGAAAAATTTGTTAACGGTAAATGTGTTAATGTGACAGGATAAATAGAATAATAGGTTGGTGACGTTGATGGAGAATGGTTATCTGGCTCGGCGGAGGATCTTATCGGGTTCGCCTCCGGCTCACCCGATAAATTCCTCCGCCTTGCCAGATAACCATTCTCCATCAACGTCACCAACCTATTATTCTCTATATATTATCTGTGTAGAAGAAATTTGGACAAGTTATATCCGTTGAAACATGCTCATCTACTAACTTTATCTGGGAATGAAGGTATAGGTTATCGTGTTCTATATCATATCAATCAACATCTATCATGTGCGTACTCAGCATGTGACGATGGGCAAAATGGTGGAGTTTTAGTTTACACATCAACTTACATTTCAACTTTTCAATAAGTTACAGCAATGGCCTCCAACTTTGAGAGTTCAATTCGTGGAGGATCAGATTTGTTCTATGACTTTTCTTGCTTCACCTGTCATGAAAATGACTTTAACACAAAGGCTGAATTTTACTGTGAGAAATGCTCCAAGTTATTTTGTGGAAAATGTGTGGAGCTCCATAACACACTTTTCAAGAAGCATGCAACTTTGGGCGAGGAAAACATCAGCCAGTGGCCTGAGACTAATGTGGATACATTTGAGCTATGCCAGGAGCACAAGAAAGAAAAACTGACAGGATTCTGTGAGGACCACAATGAGCTGATATGTCATGTCTGCCATATCTACAATCATCAGTAGGTATCATGCACTCTTTATTATGTTTTTTTTAACATGTCTAAACCAAACTTTTGATTATCCTTCAAACCTCTTCCAATGCTGTAAAAATTACACGAGAGGGTCCTGGGGGATCCAGGATGCTCACCTGATACCTTTATCAGTCTTTATACAGTTATTTCAACTGTCAAACGTTACTTGTCATCTTCCTAAAGTTCGAATAAAAAGTTCACAAAAAGCGGTATAGAAAAGACAAGGAGATTATCAGTTTTGATGTTAAATCTGAAATAAATTCATATGCAAACCTGTGTCACTGATGCATCTTGTAGAATTAAACTGAAACTTAGACACACTGAAGGAACTTTAAATTCAGATTAAAGATGCTTTTCTGACCTTAATTCAAGAGCTAGAATAATGGGAATAAGTTGTTTTAAGAATGCATTAATGTTACATAATGGTTCGACATCCTCTTGTAAACTTTTAAAGAATGCGATAAAACTGACAATTTGGCGGAATAACAAGCTTCCAATATGAGCGATACCATTCCCCCAAAAAGGAAAAAAAATGATAAGTCAAAGCGATGTAACGCAGCATATGCATATTGTTGATTCTTATAACATAAATATTATGTTATACAATGGTAAATATTGATAAATCTTATATTATAATAATAAGGGTTCCATAAAGAAAATTTTTGAATGTTAGGAACAATAATAACATAAATGAAGT